>JAARMF010000792.1:0-29333 GCA_022844705.1 Toxascaris leonina | reverse complement strand
TCCTCTTTGTTTCTTATCCTCACCTCCTTCTCTCCTACCCTCCTGTTTCCCTCATCTTCCTCTCTTCTTCCATCTTCCCTTCTCTCTACCTTACTCTCGCCTTGCTCCTCCTCGTCCCTCTTTTCTTTCTTTTTTTTTATCTCCATTTTCCTTTTCCTATTTTCTTTCCTCTCCCTATATACCCTTTTCTGCTCCCTCTTTATCCCCTTCCATTTTCCCCCCTCTTTCTCTTTTGTCCTCCCCTCCCCTCTCTTTCTTCTGATCTTTTTGCTTCTTCCTCCTTTTCCCTCTCTTTTTACTTCTATTCTTCTCTCAATCTTCCTTCTCCCATCTCCTTGCCTTTCCTTCTCTCTTCTTTTGCTCTCTTTTTGTCCATCTCTCCTTTCTACCCCCTCTCCTCTACTGTTTCTCTACTCCCCCTCATTTCATCTCGTTTTCCCTCCTCTCTTTCTCTATCTTTCTCCCCTTCCTCCTTTCCTTTCCTTCTTCTCCTTTTCTCTCATCTTGTCTTCCATTGTATTTTTCTCCCTTACGCTGTCAGTCTTCCGTTATGTCTGTTCTTGTGCTTTCTTTCTCCTCCCTTCCTCTCTCCCCCACCTCATTTCATTCTGTTTCCCTCTTTTTCTCTGCTGCACATTTCTCGTCCCTCTTTCCCTCCCTGTCTCTTCATCTGTTGCTCTCTGCCTTCGTCCCTCTTTCTGTCTGTCTGTATACAGAAGTACGGAATCATCCATATTGATACTTTTCTCCCCTTCGACTGGCTAATGTTTATCTGTTTTCATGGTCTTTTGTCCTCGCATATATTCTACCGTCAGCTTTTCCCGCTGTACTGGAAATAAAATGCAAATTCCCTTACTTACGATCATCGAAATGAATTATCTTCGTCGACACAACGTCGCCGACTTTCTCTGAATGCGCAAAGAAACGTCCTGAAATGTTTATCATCTTTTCCAGAAACCGGAAGCATCAGCGATATAATTGCAACCGTTGGTGAGAGCATGTTATCGAGCGGAGTGGAATGACAAAGGAAAGTGAGGGGCAGGAATGAACCTCGATTTTTGATGCAATGGAATACTCACGTTGTAAAATTATAAATATTGCATTGCATGCTTCTTGATTATGAGATGGCGACCTTACATTGCAGTTATGAATATTGACACGACATTATAATGACGAATGTCGTTGTGCAAATGCCATAGTAAATATTGCACCGGTCGGTGACATATTGCAAATTATAGGATTTGCTAAAAAAAAAAACATTTAATGTCTGTGTACGTCTCATGTTGCTTTACCTGCAGGTAACGACACAGGTGCTTAAATTGCAAGATGAATGAAATCTGTGGCGTCCCATGGAGGCAAGATAATATCTATGCGAGGCATCGGTGAAGTAAAATAGGCGAATAAAAAACGTTTCTTGAATAATGCTAACATTACGTTGACTTATGATACCCCGTACAAGAAATGGGCTTCTGTCATAGCGCACACATTTGGGCTTGAGCCTTCTTAGAAGAGTCGCTGATTTTCTCTTTTGCTTTCGACCGCTTTGCGCGATAGAGTCACGCAGTATACCAAAGTAGAACAGCATGGCGAGGTTGTACCATAATATTGCTGGTAAGGAAGGATCTTTTTGGGAACTGTTGTTCAACACGAGATTGTTTCCTTCACATTTTGAGGTGGTCACCTAAACCCCTTGTTCATTGCACACTTCTCATGATGATATCCGTTATACATTTGCACCTTTGTACTCAAGAGAGCCGTTTTCAATTCTTGTGCTGTTTTGGCATCAGGAAGCAATTGACATAGAAGCCGATGCGCAGTTGCACTCCACTTTCCTATGTGCTATGCTGAAAGGTGTTTTTTTAATGGAAAATTTATCGATGGAAATATTTTTTTGCCTCATTGTTCACCGTTAAGATTCCGTCTTTGGCTGCGTCTACAGCATTTGAATTGTTTCCTGCGAGTTATGGTTGCTCTCACGAATCTTATGCAATGGCAGCTGTTGGACGTTGTGTGGGGAAAGTTGATAAGGGGAATTTTCGTTGACGCTTAAATAGTTTGCACCGCAGTTTCTCAATATTCAGCCGAGGGCCTGATGTTTTCACTCGTTGACGACAGCTCGTTTAAAAGGTTGGCATTTGCCAGTACGGTCGAAAGGAGGCATGTGCTTTCCAGGATTCCCGCAAAAATCCCATTCATACTTGTGTAATACTTGTGGTACTAGATTGTTCCTTTTTTTTCCTGCGGTGATGACGTCTGATCAAAATTTCTTTCCTTTAGAACCGAATGGATCCGGTTGCAACCGAAACTTCTTTGAACCTGACCACATTCCGAAGGCGTCAGTCGGTTGCAGACCGAGGCGACGGTAAAAACTGAACTTCGGTGGGTAAGTGTTGGACGGAATTTTGGCTTCTTGGCGCTATTCGATCGCTCGATCAACATAAGGAGGATTTTTTTCAGCATGGGTTCCAAGCGGTTCTCTGATCCTTTTAAACGTATCTATGCACCTCATCCAGCCGATGATCCTTCGTCGGGTTCGAACGTAGGCTGGAAATGAGCAGAGTAATTTTTCGCCCTTTTTATCAGATTTATCCAGTTCGCTTCATAAATTTATGTCCGTCTAGTGACTCCGTGGTTCAGCTGTGCCACATTTCTGCACATCGAAATACGCATTTTGCTGCACATGTGAACGAATAGATGTACTTTTGCAAGTGTCGCAAGTTATGAACGGACACTTTCACCTTTGCTGCACGAAAGCACGACTTACGCAATTTCTAGCGAATCGGGATTTCGCACATTATTGGGCCCTTCGCGAAATTGAATTGGAGTCGTAATTACTAAATCGTAATTGAAGTATTGAATTGATGTGAGTTCTCAACACTCACTTCTCACGGTTTGCCTTTGTGCGTTTGCAAGTTAGGTTCATTCCATACCATGAGTAATGGGTCGCACCGTCATTTGAGTGAATCCCAGTTTCAGCAACTGCAGATTATAAACTCTAGTCTCAAAAGACTTAAACCGTCGCATCTTAAGCAAAGTGATGAATAGGAGCAAGCGCCGCAAATTATCACCGATTTAAATTTTTATCTTCTTTCCTGCGTGTCTGCACAGTTTAGCGCATTTCAGCTATTCAATGCCTGAGTAGAATCAGCTTTCTTTGAACTTGAGCCTTGCGAACCTTGGAACTTTGTGCTGTCATCATGCGGGTCGGATGATCGTAGTATAAAGTAACGGTAAAGGCATTTCGTGCACCTCGGCATCTAGGCATCGGTGAGAGTTCCTAGCGGTGCCATTTTTCCATCAAAGCGGCGTTGCTTATTGTTAAGTGTTCGTTTCTTTTCTGTGAAACTCACGTTTTCCAGCACTTTCTCATGCCGACTGCCACTTTACTGCTTGTCTCTGTGTATATGAAAGCTTTCTTCAGCCCTTTTTTCTTGTGGCATTCATCCGATTGAAAAATTTAGGTGCCGAAATGAACAGCTTACCAAACGTGTCATATCTTGACAGCTCATTTGATCATTACCACAACCAATTTAATTTATTAATGCAAGGTTCCCGTAGAATCATGATGCGTGTATATTGCCTCTAGCAGACCGCAGTGACCTACGCAGTTATGAGTCGATTCTAATATTTGCACCTCTTCTGCGCCTCCTAACAATGATGAACGCAGTTTACGATGGTCGGGGTATAACGAAACGAATTGGGTAAGAGGACGAGGCAAAGAGGGGGATAGCAGAGAAGGGGACTAGGTCGATGAAGAGGGAGATGTGTGGAGGGTTCGCTTTTTTTTTCAGACTCCGTTCAGATGTGCCTATAGGTTCAACTCTTTCCATATGTGCTGTTCACGCGGCAGGTCGGAATTTATTGATGCGAAAGTAAAGGAATTTTCCAATCGACTACTTTCCGTTCCCTTTCATTCGTGTTCATTTTGTGCTGAACGATCGATGTCCAATACAGGAAACTTTCTATGCCGCATCATGAATCGCATTCAAGAAATGTTTCATTCCAACATGCGCTGTTGTGTGAATTTCCTGCACACATGTCAGCGATTTTCCTTCTTCTGCCGTATTTCAAATGTTGCTCGTTTGCAATCGTTTGTTTCGTTTTGTTGTTATCCAGATGCAACGGGGAAAACAGTTCTCACTGCGCAATCCAGTTTCAATAGATGTTTAGTTGCAGAAAATCTCGGCTATGATCATTTTCAGCACGCAGTATGTTGGCTGTAGAAATTTTGTGCTTTGTGCTCAGCTATTCTCTGAAACAAAAACGGCTCGCGAGTACCGTAATCAACCGTTAGCTCGTGAGCGCACGCGCATGTTGGAACGAACGAGTATGTTGCTTTTTTGTTGCACTTCATTCGCCTCATAAAGCACGAAACTTTGGCGGAATCCATTGTTCAAGCCATTTTCGCTCTCTGTTTCTTTGCCCCTTTGTATCTGTCGTGCATTCTTCAATAGCGTCTGCCATCAAGCTTCTCAAATCAGGGGCGAGGCAATCTTTGAATTTTCCAGATTCTCCACATAATGTATCAGCACCTGTGCTCAAAATTTCAGTGGCATTCTCTTTCCTGAGTATGGCGTATTTCTCTAAATAGAAGTACCAAACGTTCTGTTTCTTTCAGGCTGTCCGAAAAGCCATTCATCAAAAATACATTTTTATTGTGGGAGGGAGATGGGCTCGGGGGAAAAGTTAACTCAAGCGCATATGCCCTGTAGTCACTTTCTTTCAATTTACGGAGGAGTACTGAAGAAAGAGAACTATTCAAGATCTGAAATGTATTTTTTCGTCCAAGAGAGCGCTCAAATTCAATTGGGTACCTCGGTGGAGAATAACGGAGGTTAATGAGGATTGGGGAATCGTTCAAAGGCTGTACTAACAATGAGCGTGAACATTTCGATGCGCATTGCTTCAAGTATCATTTTGATTCCCACGTTCTCTGCTTTTCCCACGATTTTCTTCTGCTGAAGTGGATTGAAGCACTTCTGATAGAGCCTAGAGCTAATACTGAAACTTGCAGCCCTAAATATTCAAGGTGTATCTCTCAACTACGGGAAAGTAGCGACGTGGAAATATTGATATATCATTTTTTAAACGATTATCTTTGCGAGCTTTCATTGGTCCTTCTTCATGCTTCATTTATGACTCTGAGAAATTGGCTGCTATCCGCTGAGACAAGTCCGCCCTTTGTCCCTTCTTTCTACCAAAACGTTTATGTTTTATGTGGCGATGTACTGTTGTTTGCGCTGATGGATGTGTTTCTTTAAACAATGCGCAACGTACATCTAAGAGCGGAATATTTGAATTTCGGTCCTTTCTGCTGGAATGCAAATTGGCTTGCCGAATTTTCGCAAGAGCAACCTTGAAAGAGATGGATAGAGCGAAACTAACAGAACAGTCGATTTCCCAGCTTCATTCGGGCACACTCTCATTCTTTATTCCTCTTTCCCGCATATTTTCATGGCTTGTGGAAGTTTTACACATCATTTTCATTAATGTAGGTTTCATGCTTATTGGAAAATTTCGCCCGTCCACTTCTTTCATTCAAATTTCGTATATTTTGAACGACATCCGCTGAATCAGTTTCTATTTACTGATTGATTTTGTTGAATAGAATTCTGGACAACTCCATCCTGATGAGATATAAATGAGGAGAGATGCGATAAAGTTGTGCAATTAATTAGGCATTATCTCTGGAACCTATAGTTTCTCGTGACTGATGTACAAAGCAGAAGTGGGTGCATCGCAGCATTCGTCTGATAAAGTTCTGCGACAAAATATTCGTGAGTTCGCCGAATTTGTGTGTTTGATGTCGGTGAAGCGTTCACATTCCGAATAAATCTTCCACAGTACAATTTGTCAGCATATAACCGGGGAGCAAACGCTGTCCATCTCTGTGGATCCCTCTCCAGCATCAGGTTTTCTCGACGAATATATATGGTTTCTGCTGTTGTGCTCGTCGTATGCCGTTAGTTTGCAAAATTTCGTGGAGTCATATTTGTCGTTTATTACAGTCCGAGAATCAGTGTGCTTGATAATGGGTTCATTGAAGGCAATAATAGGATACTAATTTTGTACGAACTATTCAAGACATATATGTCGAGAGTAGAAAAGATAACGGTATGTTTCCTGGTACTGACAAACGATATTTGTTCGAGTATAGACACTCTTCCGAATGTTCATATGTGCTCAGTTTCTTTTGTGAGTTGGACAAGTTCCACTGGCAAAAGTCAAGGCACTGTCTGGGCCCAATGATTGCGACCTGTTTCCAAGGTGCTCTTTGTATGGGACATCGTGAGCATAGAAGGTCTGCGCGGGCTTCTATTTAAACATACAGCATAAGAGTTATTCCCTGTCCAACACGTTTCCTGATGTGCCTCATTAGCAAATGCAGCAAAAGCGATGGGATAATTTCGCAGCTGCTTAGCTGTGATCATTTGTCATCGCTTTTACTGTGCAAATTTCGCTTTAATCAGCAATGTTTGAGGTGGTCAGCAGTAGTTTTCTCTCCTAAACTGCACTCTCTAAGGGCGCAGTAAGAAACGCCGTCCGTCATTCTAGAGAGCTATCATCTTTTCTCGGAAATGGAAATGCCTATCAGTTCGCTTTACAAAGCAGTTTCGAAGGTAGCGAGAGGCTGAGCGAGAGTTCTTTGGTTAATATATCCCAGTCATTGCGATTAGAGTGCCTTTTTTTTCGAGATCGCAAAGACATCGTTGGCTAACTTCATTTCCTCTTCATTAGCTTCGTTGAGCTCAAAGTCATTTTCTCCTGCAATGTGCCAGACGGCCTGAGAAATCAGCGAAACGCTCGTTTGGATTGTTGTCACTCGTCTGTTGTTATCTTTAGCGAAGTGATTTGCCTCGCCTAGATAAGAGCACGTGTTTTCTCAGTGTTCATTCAGAGTGATTTGCTGCTTTTCAAATTGGCGTTCGATATCGTAGCTAAATTCTGTTTCAGTTAAGTTTTTAGAGTGAAGTGATGAAAACCATTAAGTAACATCTTGATAGAAATCTTCATTCGTGAAATAGAAGAAACCTTGCTGGTTTGCGCCCTACTGTAATTTTCTACAACCTCTCACATTTGTTTTGGGCAAAATGCGGTAACCGTTTCGTAGGACTTCTAGGTCAGATGCTGATCTGCAGGTTTTTCAGTGAGGCGTTTTGGATGGAAGGGGGGGGGGGGGGTGTAAAAAGTTGTTTTGTTTGCGACTGTATTCTTTTGTGAGTTCCATGAATTCGCGAGTTTTTCTTACTGATGCACTTCCCGTGATGTGAATGTTAATTCGATATATTACTTCCGCAGTTCTTCGATAATCTACGATATTATGCTGTCACTTTTTAGTTTGACGAGGCATATTCGACGTAGATAACTGCTTCTTTTCGTGGTGAAATTGATCGGCTTCGACGACGAATTTGATTGAAGACATTGAAAACTGCAAAACTAATCAAAACATTGGCAACAGTAATGTGTGCTTACAGGTGGTCTATCGCTGCATCAGTGATTATGGGAATACTTTGCTGCACAGCAGAGTAGTTATATTTCTATATTTTTCAAAAGTTGGACTTCTTTTTTGTATACTTCGCTTCTTGAAAGGCTTCGCAGTATAAGTGGAAGTGTTCATATTGCAGCACTTCTCGAGGCGTGCGTGCATTTGGAGCGATTCTGAGCCTCCCATTGCCGTTAGCTCATTTAGCAATAGAACAGCTATTTATGACACGTCTGTGGCAAGTTTATCAGCATTCTTGCAGCCTAATTTGTTCTTCTTACTATCAACGGCAATGAATTTCCGTCCTTGTCCTCGACCATAAACCTTATCCACACTTTTTGATACCTGCCAAAACATTTTCAGTTTTTGTGTTCTAGCTTCAAATGCGTTGGAACACATTCAGATTTGTTGGAAGTGATGCTTCCGATTATAAGTTCTGAAGAGTGTCAATGGAGTGAAGGATTTTTGGGAATTTTGGGGGAAATTCAGAGAAGAGGAGACCAGAGAGCAACATCTTTGCTGTTCTCGGCGATTTGCTAGCAGGAGTTGTGTTTTAAAGCGAATTCTAACAAACTTCACGAAAATTTTGATGAGGATGAGGACCGAAGTATCCGCATTTCATCCACGTCTTCTTCCGTTTTTGGATCGCCTCACCATTTGTCCTGCTTTTTTTCTATGACCTTTTTAGGTATCTGTTGATTTCAGCAATAAGTGTAACTTTAATATTTGAAGCTCCTACGTATCGGTAAAACTGAATGAACTGTAAGAATGCGAGTCAGAACAATAAACTGCAGAATAGCGAATGAGGGCAATAAAATGCAAAATAGCGAACCAGGACGATAAACTGCAAAATAGCGAATCGGGGCAATAAAGTGCGAAATAGCTAATCAGGATAGGGCATTTACCGCGAATACAACTATCAAAATTTATTGGAGGACAATAGCTCAGCTAATTGTCCAAAGCTAGTTCGAATACTTTTCCTCTCTGCGATTTCAGTTTCATAGAATTTGTTAGAGATGATTGATCAATGACATATGCAAACCGAGCGGATGTGAAACGGTAACACATTGAGACACGCAACTGCACGGAAAGGTGGTCCACTGATGAGCAGAGCAAGAATAGAGGAATGGTGGCCGAATTTTGTTTTCTTCAGACTTCATCTTACGTTACCTTCCCCACATTCTTCGAGTCAACGTTATCACTCAATTGGAAGGGGATATCAAATGGAAGGAAACAAGTGGAAAGTTTTATGCATGGCCTGAACTTGAATTTGAATATTCTTTTTTTATGCATTCGAGTACTGTAATCAGTTTGTTTTCCTTCCCTGGAGTTGGTGACTGAGACTGTGTTTGAGCCATTTGTATAATGGCGACTAATGCTATATTTCATGCGCTTGCCAAGTTGGATTCATCAGCTTTCATCTCTTAGCACAGCTTCATTTCATTTGCAATCTGTCGGGTTGTTTGATTTCTGGTCAGAAATGTTTTGCGGCATTCAGATCGCGACGAGTTCACGTTTTACTATTTTTGCTGTCTGCACGGCTCGTCCTTTAGAGAACTTCCAGCATAGTGTAACTTCTAGCTGTTTTTCATTATTTGGTTAAGGCTTGGGGACTTTGACGTTTAAATGCCAATTGAAGGGCAGCATGCTTCTGATACCATGCTCACCCTATTAGAAGTTTAGTACACTCGGACCTAGATTGCTTGAATCTGTCAGTTGTGCCTGATAGCGTTCTTCCCCGATATGTTTATGTATTTGAAAATTTTCATTTTTTAGCACACTACAAATGGTGTAGCTGCGCTTGCAGTTGATCGACTCGAAATGCTGATTTCCGAGCGTTAATTTTTGTTGTGATGAAATCAGCCGCGTTCTCTTCATGTAAATGCCAAGCATGGCAGCGGGCGGCGTGTCTTTCTACAAGCCATTCCCATGCGCTCTATTGCACTATTTCGTTGTTGTCGAAGCCATCGGTCTCCGTAAACAGAGTTTATCGCTTGCCATATAAACTTCAATGGCAGGTTCGGTTTTTGCGTTCTTTCGAGTTTGCGAGAGGTCCTCATATAAGGCCTCATTTTTTATGAATTTATCATCTCGAAGCGTCGGCAACCGGTGGCTGTTGTCGGGAGGAAGAGGTGGGGAATTCGCTGACGGAATCCACTTTAATCAATAATCAGCTGTGGTGTGTTCGCTTTTTTGCTGCTGTCAGTCTGTAACAAATGTGCAGCACTGTCTTTTTCAGCTTGGAGATTTCACCTCAGTTTCAGGTAAATTCGACAATAGCGTTCTGTTCAGATGGGCTACACTGACTGCAGTAATCCTCGTGAGATCGCTTTTATTGTGAAATCACATCGATATTTGTCATCCTGACTCGTCGAGTATGAAATTTTTCTGAGCTAGTGCGCAAAATTCTGAACGATCGGATATTGTCATGCAAATTGTTTCTTCACCGGTTTATTCGTTTCGTAGTCGTTTCATATCATTGTTGTTATACAGCCTCTTGCATAGAACAGTTGCTCATGGCTTGACTGCTCGCGTTGTGGATATATTCCCAAGTGGCAGCTGTTATTTAGCTACGATTTTAGGATTGTTTTTCGCATTGAGCAAAAAACCAGCGTAAACGCCAACATCCTGGCACATTTGCGAGCGTTTTACTGGAATCTGTCTCGTCGGTTGCTTAATTGATTTGCAAATAGTCCTGTGGCGTTGTACTTTCCGGTTTCTATGGATGCATTCTATTAGCGCCCGGCAGATTGAGGCTAATTCGCAGTTTGCAAAGTTCCGTCACCGTCTCTCTGCTCAAATGATCCAAATGTCTCATACAATTGAGGGGAGCTAAGCTTACAGTGTTTGCGCGGTATGTGGGACACTATGTTGACAGCCATACATATCTGCGCGAGGAATGTTGTAGTTCTCATCCAGTGCTTCCATTATATCGCTTGGTATACGATCATGCGAAGGACCTTTGATCTTTGGATAAATTTTCAAAATTTACCTCGAGATGGCAATTCGATCGTGATTTTGAAATGAAAGAGGGCGCACAGGAAGTAAGAGTTTGAAATTTGAAATTTGCTGAAGATTTTGCAAACAAGATAACTTTCTTCCAGATCAAACTGGCAAATGCATTCGACGAAGGTGAGGGAGGGGGAAGTGGAAAGGAAAGGAAGGTGAAAAGAAGTAGTTTCGAGCTCCATGCGTGAAACCGGGAAGTAAAAGTCGTTGCTGTGTACGTTCTTGTGTTTTGAATTAGGTTTGGCTGCCTTGTGATATCCCCTCTTTTAGGTTAAAGCGAGCGGCAGTCTCTAGTTTAGCAAGTGAGTTATTCCTAAACATCGCCCCGCGATGTGCGGATCAATTCTTTCCCAAAACCTACATAGAACCCTCACCGTGACTTTTGTATTTTAGTATTTTTGACGATTCCGGAGAAAATATTTTAATTGTCGTGTATTTTTCTGTTCTTGCTTCTTAACACGTAAAGTTTTCTCAATTCCCAACGCTCTGAAATGTAGCAAACTTTCTATTGCTTCCTATATCGCACAAGGTAAGAATAATGTTCGCAGTATAAGTTGCAGAATGCTTTCAAAATTTCGTCACATCCCGTAAATTAAGTGACCAAGCAATGTTGTTACGAACCTACGTGAAAGATTACAACGTTCTTTTTTCTTTCTCTCAAGTTTCGTTCGATGCAATATTCGAGAGGTGGGATGTGGCGTATTATTTCAACAGCTCTGCAGTGAGGAGCAATTGTTCATCTTCAGTATTCGCTCCAGAGGCAATATTTCTCTCGAGATTTTTTGTCATTCAACAAGATGACACTTCACTCAGGTCGTCTATGGCTGCGATGGGGTTGTGCAGTTCTTCTAATGTTTCGAATTCTTTCGAAATTTGTGATTTGACACATCAGAAAATAACGTGGACAGAAGACATATTTTAAACGGAAGTGTCAAGTAATCAATTTGGAGGAAATACTCTTTACTGCAAGAAAAAGAGATCAGCCTTTTCGCTGCTGCAAAATGCTTCGTATAAGCAGTTTGCGTGCCTTTCTGGTTAAACTCGATACATTTTTACGTCTCGCAATGCGCTGCACTAATAATTGTAAACTAGCGTTGAAATTCCTATAGTGGTGTGTGCTTTGCAAAAGAATTTTCCTGTGATGGTGAGTGAGCAGATTTTTTTCTGTGACCAGGATGGAAATTGCCCCCTTTTTATATCAGGCATACTAGCGAGTATGTCACGGCATACTCACGGCCAAATCCATAATATCTGATAGTAGCGGCTAGTGCATCACATTCAGGGTGGCTAAGCAGTGATCGAGGTTTCCAGTGGCTACCATTTTGAAAAAAATTTCAGTAGTAAATTGTATATATTTCTGTCTGCTTACCTGCTTTTCTGTGATGTGCTTCCTTCAAAGAGTTTTCTTTATATAACTAATTTCTTCCATTGACCTGGCAGAAACATGCTAATTGAGTGATTTAAATACTTCTAATGATAACACCGAGATGGGCATATGTGCACCTTAAGTATGGTTGAAAATTGGCAGCAAAATTTTGTATGACTAAAGAACAAAACTGTTTTGACCAAACAATGACATTACTCAATAGGTGCAGCACCAAAAGCAAGACAAGTTCTCGGCTTATTTATCCAGTGCTTTCATCCTGTTCCATCTGATTTTTCCTCGCTTCACGCATGTCTGATTCATTCTAGAAAAATGAAGTTACTATATGCATAGTGTCGAAGATATTATGTCGAAGGCACTTTTCTTGGATCATATTTCCACACACAGCTTCGTTTTAGAGCTGTCCCTTTTCTATCAAATGCTTGCGGGTATTGGCGATCTGGTGCAGAGCCAAACGACGCTGTGAACATTTGACATTTTTATGCGCTACATGATGCTGGTATTTTTGATCGTTTCCCATATGCATACGCATATATCAATCTGTTCCGTAATTTCGGCCTCGTGAGCTTAACTTCAAAGTGACGAAACCTGATGTACGATGTAGGCTGAACATCTTCACCAATCAACACCTTTAGCCATGGAATTCGAAAGGAATTGTGTACTTTGAAGGAGGCAAAGATGGTATTTCTTTTGCCTCGATTGCTGGTTTACAGTCGTGGGGTTGGAAAATGGGTGATATTTTATAGAGGATTTATGTCGTAGATCGATCGGGTCACTTAGAAGAAAGCAGCGTTGTTCTGCCTTTTTCGTTAGTTTGTGAAATTGGCGGGTCCATCATTGGGCGGCAGCGGAGCCTCATCTGGTGCGCTTCTCAAAGTGTTTTGATTCACAAGCAATGACGGTACTTTGATTCATGCCTTAATTTCAATTTGTTTCTCTGCAGTTTTTGGCTGAGCTGACTTATCTCTTTCAGCTTTGAAGCATTTGTGTTTCGTTTTACAGTGACTACTGTACTCATTTGATTCTGTCGCCTATCAAACTATGTTGGAGACATTTTCGGGCCCTTGTCTTCGTTCCCTGCGCCCTGAGTACATTCCTTCGCATTGGTGTTAGTGGTTGTAAAATCAGTTTTGAAGTTTTCAGTGTTCATGACCAGATTGGCATGAAGAGACGCCAGTGTAGTAGTGGATGCGGTCAGTGGGCAAATAAGGTATTTTTTACTTCGCAGCGCATATATTGCACTCCACGTCACCATACGTACTATGTCGGTTCTTTCCTAACGTTCATTCCTGTTCGTGATATGCGCTGCGCCAAGATGTGTATGTCTCACATCCTATCGCAGACGTTATGCCTTTTCGCACATCGATGTGTGATTGTTTTAGAGCAATTCTCTTGGGGAGTTAGATGTCAGCATGGCTTAGGAATTTATTGTGTCCGATTTCGTAGCGCAGCCTGCTGCCGGCGTTCTCTTTATTTCCACTCTTCTGCTGCGGATTTCTTTTCTCTTGGAGAGGAGGAATCGGTATTAATTGTTGAATGATACCCAGCGTGATGAGCAAGTGTATTTCTTACTTCGGCCTTGTCTACAGGTGCGTTGCTAATCGCCTGCAGTTTGCATTGCATTTTGCCAACGGCTTTAACAGACAACAGTTCCAACGTTTTGATGTACATGCAGCGCCGGAGCATGGATATCGGTTGCAACCTTATGAAAATATTGAGTTTTTTGTTTCTTCAGGCCACTCGAATAATGCAGTAAGAGAATGTTTCCATGAAGTTTTGATGTGCGACAAGCAACGTTTGGATATTCCAACTGAGTTCCTTTCGATCTGAAATCTTTGTTACACGTTCTGCCTGTATACAACTGCAACCCCCTGTTCTTTCTCCAGAGTTGGTCTTCTTATCTTTCAGTAATCCAAAATACCTCCTGTTGATTAGTCACTCTTTTCGCCGTCCAAGGCGTTCCTGTTCATTTGGTGCGAAGGATTTCGAGACTTTCTGCGCATCACATCTTGGTCCTTGGCATTTTCTTCTTTTCTGTTTTTTTTTTTGCGTTTTTAGGGACTTCATGAATACCGTTATGCTGTTCCTCCAAGAAATATGTAAACCTGAAGGATCTCCAATTCTCGGAACGTATGAACGTGTAAAGCACGTTCTGTTGCTGCGATTCATGAACTGCATTTGTCGTGTCAAACACTCACAAGATAGTAACTTTGTTTAGCAACAGATCCGAGCTTTCTGCAGCCGCAAGCTATGAGGCTGCGCTGATGCGCCCCAATTTCTGCTCGAAGCGGGCACGAGTGCGAATCATCTATCCTACATCACTTATTTTCGATTCACGTGCACCAGATAGTAAAATGTGCAGATTATACAAAGACTAGATTATAAAATGTCTCATTATAACAAGCTCTGCGTCATAAAATCTGCCAGTAATAACATGCTGGTGGGTCATCATTGTCACGTCTTCAGTAACACTGCGTTCGATAGCAGACTGAATCAAGCCGGCATCCTCCGCCCTAAATTTCAGTATCGTTGAATACTGCAAAGGGTTTACAAAACGTGCGGCAATCGCACTGAGGAGCACAACTTCTCGAAAGGGACATGTGAGAGGAATATTTACCGAAACGAATTTTATACAATTCTCCAGAAAACGTGTTCCATTTTTCAACTGTTCGCTCGCTCTGGCTGTTTTACTGGAGAAGATATTTCCGAATCTAAGCTTTCTGTCAAAAAGTTTCTGCATTCGTGAATGATTCCTTCATGATTTTCTGTGGTTTCGCTATTCTTGAAGAGGAAAATCCTCTCTGCACGTTTTTAAATTAGGCGAATTCAGCGACTGTCTCTGTTATCATCACCATCTGCAACTCCACCTTCTAATTGTGCGACTGGAAATTTCAACGAACTTTGTTGTTGTGGAAGTTGAGAAGTTTAGCTTGATTTTTTTTCAGTTCATTACAGCTTGCTTTGAAAACAGTGTCCGATAGAGTTGGAACATATGCAGAAGCATGACCCTCTTGACGGGTGCTATTTGAGAGCAGTTTAAGAACCTCAAAAACTATCGACGGTCATTAGATCTCATGCAACGCTTTCTAAGAAATTCTTTTCGAAAGACGGACAAACCAAACATTTGCTAACGTAAATTTGCTGCATCCATTTAAACAGTGAAGAGGCATGAAGCAAAGTCTATGTGCGTTGATGAGGATTCCGACATTATTAAACGCGGAATCGGTACAGAAAAAAGGCGGCATAAGGGCTTTCCAGTGATCTGCATGGATTTCATGGTCACGTTATCTATTAACGGGCGAAAAAAGGTACTTGCAGAATGAGTGTTCGGCCTGTTCTTGCTTTCCTTCTTCCCCAGTATTCTGCCGATCAAACACCTAGATTTGATGTTGCCATAGGAAGAGTCGAACTAACCTATCTGGCGTTGATTTTTAATGCGAAACATAAGGACCACTAGATGTAATCAATTTATTCTCCTCTGGCAAGATTCGTGGCATGAGCGAGGTAAAAATGGGCACATCTTTTAGTGCTTGATTTATCCATCCTTTTTATCCATCCCTCTTGATTTATCCACTCCACTCATGTTCATTACGGTTAAGAGAAAGCCTCTTCTTTCTTTTGCACTGTTGGATCCACGAGAAAAGAGAAATATTTGTTTGTGGATTCATCATTTGGTCATATTTGAGTGCGCTTGGCTTCACTCAGTTTTGAATTCAACAAATAACTTTCTAGGATTTGGTTCACTGGTTCTCAGCAGTTTTTTTTTCTGATGCTGTTTGGAGGTTGTATCGGTGCCTAAGATATTTTTGGAGAAGCGGTGAAGTTACGCAGTACTGCGAGCATATAAACCTGAATGTCATTTATTGGTGAATAATGGTTACTGCTTGTCCGCTATGACACCACCATGCCGCAGTCAGTACTGAAATAAATATCAGACTATCTCTTTTCACGCATGCGACCAACAAAAAATGATTGAAGAGGTGCAAAGAAACTATTGGATGAGTGCTGTTTGATGCCGTTGGAAGTGTAAGTCTGTTCCATCCAAGTGGATATAGCTTGCGAAGAGACGTTATTCTGTTCACCGCTATTGAGGGCGCGTTCCTGTATTCTGGGGTGGATTAGAAACGTTTCATATCCGATGCTTGTAACATTTGCATATTAGATGTTATTTCATCTCATGTGCATTCTTATGGAAAACTGTGCTCGACGGAAAGAGCGCTTTATTCGGACAGTAGATTCCTTTGAAAATCTTATAATATGCTGCTTTCCTTAGGCGACTTGCATTAAATCGACGAATCTTTTCTATTTTATTCACGTGATTGCCCAATTTGTTTAAGCTCGTGCAAACACTTTATCCTTTCGAGGTCTTTAAATACGTTTTTGAGTTTTCTGCAGCACTTTATAGGTGAGACAAATGTTTCCAAAATCTCTCTCTGACGAGAGGTCTCATGGTGTTTTCGATCGACTTAAGTGACTCGTATTTTAAAATGCCCGATACCAATCGTCGTTCACTCCAATTCTGCCGTTATGAGAAGGTCACAATACATCTGCTTTTGTTCATAAGTTTTCTTGGCGAAGTAACTGTGTTGCAAACGCGATCCTGACTGTGTCGAAAATTCAACGGAGTGGAGGGCAGTAAGTTGATTTCAAGGAAATCATCATGCTAGCTCTTTCATGAAGATTACGCATTTGCAGCAGGTGGGCTTCAATACTGGCTGTGCTAAGTGTTCTTCCTCTCTACTATCATTTTTGTTGTTGCATCCAACAAGGGATTCTCACTTGTGTGTTATATTTGCACTTTTCGAAATATTCAGGTGGGAATAGGGTTCGAACCGCACCGCCGACGAGATAACTATGAATTTTTTGTCTGTTAGAGCCATGGCCATTTAATTTGAGGAGGAGATGGCTGCATTATGCGATGTGCTTGCTAGGACAGCGATGACAGTTGAGTTGCAAAACGGTGACGTCGTTTGCACTTTGAACAACATTGTGGATGGTACGTTAGGGCGTCGCAAAAAGCGGCAATAATCAATGTCAAAACAGTTCGTGTAGTTAGAATAAAAGACTGTATGCCTGTCATGTGAAAGACGCCTGCTTCAGTTGATTAACGAATTGAAAGTTCCATTGGGAAGGTAGGACCTTGGAACTATCTGGGATGACATTGGTTTACGGAACGAAAGTTTTATTTCCTCGGATATTTCCAGATTTTTCACAAATGTCTTCCTTCGCTGCAATTCCTTTCCCAGAATCTCGGTACTCCGACTTTCTTTTGGAATGCAGGTTCGTTCTCGTAACTCGTCAGTGTATTTTTGCATTCGTTGGGATTTCAGTTCAGTGGTATGACCTCGCGCGCTCCCTATACCTTTTGCCTCTATCTGTCTATCTTCGTCTATCAAACAACCTATATATCCATTTGAACGCTAAATAGCAGGATTGACAGGTCGAAAACGTCGTGTTATATCGAAGCAATTTCCTAAAATTGTTACATATATTTGCTAGAGATTGTATATTCTACGTGAAAGTAAAGATTGGCGGTGGTGCTTTTGGCGAATTTCATTCAAATGTCTGATGCGATGAATTTCGTGAAAGATATAAGTGGTTTCTACGTTGCGGCAAATTTTCGGAGAGACTGTAGTCATTTTAAGTAATATATAGTCGGTTTAGTCGGCTTAAACGCGACACTGTAATCCCTTTAATCGGTTTAAACATTTTGCTGAACATTTGCAGGGGATTTTGAGTGCTGCGGAACTTAGGTTTTATTCGGTCGAATAGGCTGATCGGCTAGAAGTTGATTTATGGCCATTACTTTGGATAATATTTATTTTCTTGTGGTAGAAGATGAGTATTCTTATTAAAGAATGCTTCACAGCCTGAAGGGTGCACTGGTGTAAGATTTTGTGGTGGAGTAGAAGTAACAATGTATTGACTTGGGGATATCGGGAATCATTTGCGTGTCGAAATAAATTTTAGCACCTCGTCATTGATTCGGCTTATATCAGTACGAAGCAGTTTAGACTTCTGTTGTCGGATGATTAGTGATGGCATTTATTTCTGGTGTGCGCAATTTCGATGCTTCAACCCCCTTCAGACTATGATATATCTGTGCCCGTCCAGGGAATTGATGGCCCCTCGACAACATCCTATCGCCTTCATCGCATTTCTTTTCTAAAGATGCTCAGGCGTGTTGCGCTTCCTGATCTCACTTTTGCTTTTCGCATTTGCAGGTCCATCCTTGGGTTACAAATTTCTAGGTTGATTGTTGGAAATGTCCAAAGCTTGGTTGGAACAGCCTGTGTCGAATTCATAGCGGATTGGAAAATGACAGCGAAGTGAAAAGCAGTCACTGGTCGTTTTTAGGAAGCGAAAGTATGTGCAACTGTCATGATGCAGCGTAACCTCTTTTCCCCTTTCCTTCAAGTTGTGCTGTATGAGTGCAATATTAGTACTTTTAATGTATGACTTTCTGCAGTTCTACGGAGTCCAATGGCTTGCTGTTGTTTCTTTTCACCGAATTGCTTAGGATGCCGACGTTGTATCACATCGCCAATCAGTTTTCTACATTTGTGTGCTTGCAGAAGCGCATTATGAAAACGTCTTTATACCTGTGCAAATACTTGCGTATCTGCCCACTTGTCTGTCAGGATACTGAGCGCCGGAACCACTGAAGTCAGATTCATGAAGTTTAATGCGTTAATGTAGAGAATCTAGTGACCTTCTTTAACGTGCCTTGGATGGCTGCATCAGCTTCGGAGGGTTTGTGCGCACCTAAATATGAAAACTGTTTCTGTGCCTTTTAAAATGTGTCTGTTGCGTTTTCACTTCATCGAAGGCAACGATCCTTCTGTGTGAGAGTTGTAGGGTTTGTACGATCAGGCTGTTGCTCGAGTTATATGTGTTGATGACCTTAGAGAGTGTTGGTGATGAGAGCAGGATGCTGAATCGCGTATGACAATGTCTCCTCAGCCAAGCCGCTCTGCTTATTCACTGCAGGATCCATTTCCTCTTAACGCAACTTTGGTTCTGATTCAATACTATCACCTCATCTAGACATATGCGGCCCCAGAGTAAGCTTGAAAATTTTGCTTCGATGTTTCGGTTGCATCTATCAAGTCACCCCGTCGACGTCCTGGCATAGAAGTTTTTCGTTTCTGTTTGTTTGACCTTTGTCCATTTGACCACTTGACTGGCGTTTCTAGGTGAACAACTCATCACACATTTTCTTAGGAATACGTTCTTGACCTTTCCATGCCTGGTGACGTTACCCCACACAAGTTTGTTGGAAGCGAATTCAGATGTGGTCGATGCGCCCGCACTTCGCTGTGTATTTTGAGGGAGGCAGAATACGCGAATAGCATTCCGGGAAGGTTATAGAGTTGAGACAAGATTAATGGTGATGATATTATGTTTCATTGGGAATCTCTGATGAAGTACTGAAGGATCGAATCTGATTCGAAATTGCTCCGCTGTTGCTCGCGTCAGCTCGCAGCATCATCGAAAATTTTTTGCACGCTTGTCGAATAAACGACTCTGTACCATCGAGCGTTTGATGGTCAATGAAAAAGGGGAAACTTTCAATATCAATGCATTTGCCACTAGATTTAGCGAAAAATGGAAACAATTTATTTACGCCCTCTCCCTAGTGCCCTTTTCCTTGCTGTCTCATTTGAGGAGAAGCATCTGATTGCCCAACGGACTGCATTTTTGCTGTTAAAAGGACGTTCTGTCCATGGGTTAAGAGTGTAGAGAACAAAACTTTACATTATATCGAGGAAAGTAGTGATCATTGTTAATTGGTTAATCAATTGAGAAATAATAAAATTTCGATTGGATCTCAGAGAGCTTTTAGCTTGGAACAGTTGAGCTGATTCGTGTGGCTTCCAGTCAGGATCGCTTCCAATTCGCTGCAGAGCGGCAGAAGCTCGCTCACAAGACAATTTTTAAATACGATGTCTTCCCTTAAATACGATGTCTTCCCTTTTATTATTTTGTTGCCTTTGGAAGGTTGTTGGCAACGTCCGTTTTCTTTTTGTTCAAGCACTAAGTTCTCTTAATTGCTGCTTGGTGTTTGTATACGTGCGCATTTCTTGAATGCTTTGAGGAGAATGGCTCTCTTCTTGCCGTGTTAGAAAGTCTTTCTAATAGCTTCCATGATCTCTTATAAATCAGGTATACATTAATGGTGAGTGTATGGCTCGTTGCGTAAGTTCGGATCAATTTAAGATATAGTAATATGATTGCACTAAGTGGTACCTGTTGCTTAGATGTTTCAGACAGTGCGAGATTGAATTTAAAGTCAACACTCATATTTTCTTGCACAGCAATTTTGTCATTCTTCTTATCGTTGTGCTTGTTGCAAAGACAGCATAGAATTGAGATTGATTTGTTTGACATTCCCCTAGTTAATGCTTTTTCGGAAAGTTCCACCGTTATATATGTTCAGAGCAATATCAAGATTTCAATGAAACTTGAGGATATGGAGAATCCCGTATGTGCAATTTCGTTCCTTCCAGTCAACTTTCTGTGTTTGATAGTGTTTGATGAAAATCCGGTATACTGCAAGATAACTCGAAGTTAACATCTCGCAGAGTAATGAGAAACAGCGATTACTAGAAAAACGCTGTGTGTCCAATCCTTCGAGAGTCAGGTGTCAGGAATCTGCGTTACCTGTGTTGTGCGCCTCGAAGTTGGTGGAGATCTAAGAATTAGTACATATACACACACAGTTGGTATATAGAGCAATCAGCGTCATGAACGCTTACAACGGAGCTGATCGGATGAAGTCTGCTCATTCCATCCGAGATTTGTTTTCATGGGCACTCTGATTTGAATTTAAAGAAAGGATATCGAAATCCCATTTCTTTTTTGCAACCTTAGTTCACACTTAGCGGTCTATTTACTGTGGTTATTTTTTGAAGATAGATTTTACCTTGACACGAACAACTAACCGATATGCCAAGCTTGAATAGTACAGCAGCAGAACACTATACTGCCTTTTGATTCCCTCTCTTCTCTCTATTTCTGCTCGCCACAATTGTAATGGCGACAAATAACAGCATTGGAAAAACGGTTCTTATCATGCTGATGTTCGCCTTCAACAAAGGAGCGCACTTTCGTCAGCAAATCATTATGTGCCTCATATAAAGGGGATCATGCCGTTTATCAGCATAGAGCATCTCGCTGTAATGCTGTGGCAAACTCTTCTATTGCGCTCAAGCGGACTAAATAGGGGTTTCCTATCTTTTGAGATGGTGGCGTTTTGCGTTGTATTTGCCTTTATGCCCACGCGCTTAGTGATGCTGCAGCAAATATGAATGGCTACTTCAGTAGAGACACATGGGGTGCACGATTTTGCAATGATGGGTGTTTACAAGGGGCGTCCGAGAGCTGCAGTTGCAATTGATGGGTGAGCGATCAAAATGACGGGTGGGCGTCAGTTAGAAGCTATGGAAGGGATTGAGTAGCGCAACGTTCTTCTCAATCGCTCTGTGGCAGACGGTGTGGGCGGCCATCCGAAGAGAGAGCAGTCGTCCCTCACCATGCAGCTAACAACCTTTTCGCTGTCACCGCTGCTTTTGTTGCTTCATGCGCACTTCCTTTATTTGGACGCATGCCGCTGGTTCATTTGAGCTATTCCCTCATCAGCGTATCGCATCACTATCGTCGTCCTTTCCGTTCGCTATATCCCCAACCGCTTCCTTTCACCTTCGTCTGTCCGACTACGACCGTTGGCTGCCTCAATAGGCAGCATTTGCTTCCATTTCCTGTTGTTTTATAATGCAACAACAAATTCTGTGTTCGTAGCGGGTTTGCCTATGCTTGCGCAAGATTCAGTAAGATATTGAAAACTACCGCTTTGATAGAACGCGCCGTATTCGCGGATTTTACCACACGAAGAAAAGATCAGTGATGAAGAAACCAATGAAAACCGTCGATTTGCTACCACCAGAAGAAAAGCCGTTGACCAATCTGCTGTTGTTTTTAACCAGAACTCGCATTATTATTTTTGCTTGCGCTGCTCCTCAACGGCGAAAAATTGGCTCCAAATTGTGAAAGTCAGCAAGGATTAGTCGAGCGTTGTAGGGCTTGATCGAGTTGGCGATTATTTTCCTGTTAGAAACTCTATTAAAATGCAAGGGTGCCATGCATTTTTCTTTATTGATTCTCGAAAGAGGTTGTTTTATCAATTTGAATTTCGGATAGGAAGACTCTTGAGGAGGAGTTTCTTTGAGGAGGCGAGGGATTCTTTTCTGAAATCTCGGACTTGTGGGGTGACGAATGACAGGATACTCCAACATTGTTTGATGGCAATTGGGTAGGTTTGACGGTATTTTGGGGCATAGTCGAACATTTTCAATTCATCGACTGCTTTTGTTGATCAGGACAGGTACTTTTCGTCGGAGTATGATCTTCACGCGCAATTTACCGTAATGATCGCCGTGCTTTATACCTTCATTGCTCAGATCTCTACACTTTGTCCCTTTCTTCCAAAACACTTCCAGTCATTCACTTGCATCCGTTTTATGTGTTGATTGCCTACTTATTCTGCAGCTCTCATATGTCACTTCACCTCGGTAGTCGACTTATAAATTGTTATCTGCTTCCATATTTGAGAAGCAGCAAATGCGTGAAAGCCTTCCACTTCAGTTACAGAACATTGCACCGATATCGTTTTTCGTCCCTTCCATTTTGTACTGTTGTCCTCCGAGATGAGCGATGGGAGAATGAAGGACTGTTGAACTAGCAAAATTTGCACTCTTTCTCTCACGATATATCAGCGGGTCGGCAGTGATATCGTGGAACATTCGTTCGATCACGTGTCCCTTCACCTTCCCTTCGCACTACTTCAAATGATGAAGCATTTGAAAGTGCCTCCAGCTGCAATGTTCTGTTTGCTGAAACAGCGGGCTCTTGATTGTATTAATTTGGATGCCTCCTACTGCGCATATAATCTGCTATTGAAACTCGCCTATTCAATCTGCCTTGCTTATTGCGTTATCTGAAGGCAGAGCCTCCCAAAATTTTCTTTTGGATGATTGTGAATGCTTCGCCGAAGAAACAAGTGGACGTTGTTTTCATTCAAAATCCTTAAAAGAAGAAGTGTCCTGTACAGGCTCGTAATATATTTCTAGTGTTGCAATGTTTCATTTCGCGGATAACAGACCTACAGTGTCCCCACTCGAGTGCAAATGAAACGACTTGCACAATTGCATATAAATGCTATGAACCAGCGTGTGATTTGGCTGAGTAGGATTTATTAAACCGATCGATACATCTTAAGAATATGATCATTTAGTTGTAGCACTTGCCAACGCATATAGAGACCTTATTCCACCTGCTTAATAGAAATTCTGAGTGCGCGTATCTTGCAAATTCGTTCTTTTTAGCCGGCAGACCAAGTTAGGTTGGAATGCCGAAGACCGTGGTTAGAATTTCAGTCTCTCCAACTGATATTCTGCCAACCGTCACTGCAATAATGTTGCTTTACTGTCGCGTCTGATCCTAGTTAAGCATTTTAGGTATCCGTGTGCAAATTTTGCGCTCGGCCTATTGCTCGATATCTTCACTGTTATTTTCATTCACATGGGTCATTTTTCAACTCGAAGTAAAAGTAGTGGACTGCTTTTCACATTCCATCTCTAAGACTTGTGGCATTTCGATGGCAATTCACTATTGATGCGATGATATATGACATTACCATATTTTTTTGTTTTCACCGTAATATCATGTTTAGGTTTTCCGGAGTGCTATGATTGCTTCCATGGAACAAAATGAAAGGAATGTGTCATGTGCTTCAATCACTTCAGGACTTTTTTGCCGATGTCGTATTTATGCCACTGACCGAAGTGTTATTCGTATATCATCGATTGACTTCCTCATTGTCGAATATTTGCAATGTGCTGTGTGAGTTTTCGAGGTGTTACTTCATGTCATCTGGATATTGATATGAGCAGCATACCACAGCTGTTTGCAGCAATTAATTCACACTTCACTTCCTCGGTTTCACATCTAATTCATTCCCATTCAGGAGTGTTGTTATTGGCGCGTCTGCGATATTCCATCTAGCGAAAACTAGTTCATTCGACCTTTGCCTATATCGCACGTTGGAATTCTGCTGTTAACGTTCACTGCTACGTGACCAGCTATCGCAAACCGCTTTCTGCGAAATTTCCGTCTGCAATTGTTCGAATATTGAGGCAATTCGAATATTGGGGCATATTACTTGAGTATTGGGGCAATTGCTCTTCAACAGGTGTCACGTAGAAATTGTTCATGCGTTACGAGGTTTATACGTCCACAGAACGAATAATCAACTCATGTAAAGCAAAATACAACAATGTTCTAAGTCATCAAATTGTGGGGGTTGGCTTGTTTGCCGATCATTGACGAATCGTATCGTCAAAGTTCGCTTTGGAGATGCATACGAACCAGATACGCACTAAGCGATTCACAAACGCAGCGGATCCTGGAGCCGCACTCCTCGCTTTCTCTCGCTCGTTCAAGAAAGTACGTCGAACGTGTACCTCAAAACAACGCCGTCGCTTTTTGGGAACACGTCAGGCGGTGAAACGAGTACGAAGTTTACCTAACTTGAATGAATTGAGTGAGTCGCTGGCAATCAAGGATGCATGCTCACCAGGTGTATTGTATGTTTCGAACCTAGTGAGGCGGAAGCGTTACAATTCTCTCTTTATAAGCGCGCTGCAACTGCCATCATCAGCACTTGTGCTTCAAGGAAGTGACTATTTCGCCAAAGATTATCTGGCTACGCATCTGAGTAACCCATCAAAAGCGAATGGCGGCCCTCCTTTGCATACCGGCATTCATCTATTGTACGACCACCAGCCACAACCTGCCTCGAACAGTGTTGGGAACAACATACCGCCCAAAGTCAATGTGCCTGATGTCTACCAACAAAAGGTTATAAGAAAGCTTTCTTTTTCAATTTGAGCTGGATTCAGCGTTAAGAGTGCTATCGTTTTCAGAGTGCTAGTTCGTTCTTCCTGAAATTCTGTTCTTTTTCGGCATTTCGACGACACAAGTTATAATTCATTTCTTTTTGAAAAATTACAACTTCTCTATGATAATTCACCCATTCAAACTATAGCAAGAGATTAAGAATGAATTGATCGTTTTGCGCACTTTGCTCAGTAGGAATCAGTTTGTTGATCGCCGGAAACAAACTTCACATTGTGAATTCATTAGAGAACTTTGCCTATGTTATTTCGAATTCGCATCAATTGCGCAATCAGACTTGAGCGCCAAGAGCATATTATGAACTTGACGCATGTGGCTTCGATGTTTTTCTGGTTCGTTGTTCAATTATCGCTATATATTCGTTCATTTTAGCTGTTCACTGAGCTATCGCTAAGAGAAGCTCCTATTTAAACCTCCAACTGTCAAAACCATCCCTCAACCGTTCTAACAAACCTTCGACTGTTCTAACATCTCTGCACTGTTTCTATTTCACTTTATTGAGCTCTCCAAAGTTTTTTCAAGAGCATGATGTGACGACGACGTTTGTATGCATTTCCTCCCGACACTTTCAAAACTGCGTCGATGATTTCTGCTCGCTCCAATCACTGCCATATGGCGAATTCGATTGGCACAATCTCTTAAAATGTGCCAATCGAATTTGTTCTTCAGATGAGCCGGTATGAATCGGGCGATATTTATTCGTTGAGGATTTGTACTGCCGATTGGGTTCGTAGAGAACGCATCATGATTAGGCTTCCTTCCATTGTTGCTTTGCATTTTGCAGTCAAGTCTCATGTGCCGTAATGCAAAGGCATGCATTGGTCCATCCTTTCTAACAGGCGCTCCTACCCATTTTCAATTTAATTTCATGCAGTTTTTTCTGTACTGAATACCTTCCTTCATCCTTGCGCAGTAGGTAGCTCGCCTATCTAAAGAACCACTGAAGAAATCTGCGAAGCCAGCTTTGAAGGTTCGCTTTCTTATTGAGAAGGTGAACGTACTTTCGATTTTGCAGTAGAACGTCTCCTCACTTTTTGCGTCTTTTCTTTTAGCTTTTGTAGAGCCGGCAATTTCTGTTGGCGGAATCACGAAATTGCACATCCTGCTGATCACTTTGGAACATTTCCTAAGCTGTCTGGATGTCTAAGCTATGCTGTTGCTTCGTCTTCGAAATTTCATCGCTTTCATGCATCCACGATTGATCGTTCTCCATAAGCTGCTAAAGCGAATACCGTCGTGACGTCTGCTTGGTCAGCAGCGGTTTAAATGCCAGGAACTTAGATTGGTTGAGTTGCACTTTTACCTCACATCAGTGAAAACTGTTCTTCGGTATTGGTGGGACATGAAGGGTAGACCGTGTGACTTTGAGCAACGCCAGCCAAGATTCCGCAGTAGGAAAATATTCATCGCCAATTTGCTTCTTTAAGTCTGGCAAATAAGTCACACCGTATTTGATCGTTTCTGCGCGGCATCTGTCTTATGCAGCCCTGATACCTTTCTACGTTGGCATAGCATTAATAACTCATTGAGGAATTGGATCGATTAACCGGATAATATTGCTTTCGCAAATGTCGCAAACTTGGCCGACTTTAGCTCTCTGAATTTTTACCACCTGTATTGTTTGGCAATGTCATCAATATGCCTGAAAGTCGATTGTAGAAAGCTCTGAGGAAGGGTTCATAACTTTTAGAAGAAATTATTGGTTCTTTTCGTAGGCAATTACCGTTGTGGACATAGATATTCCTCTTTTGGGATCAGCGAGATTGTTGATTCGGATTTCTCCTTTGTGATGAGGTGTCTAATTTCGCCAAAATGTCTTCTTCCCCGAGGTGCATCTGGGTTGTCTCGATTCTCATACCACCTCGATTCACTTTATTCCTATTGCATTTCCATATGACTCTCAATTAATTGCTCTTCGCATATGTTGCCTTGCAGTGTGGTAATATGCCAGTGTGCTTAATCCCATCTCATCGCGGTGTGCGAATGCATGATCTTTTTCACTGACATATTACTGAGGTTCACACAGATATTTTCATCCATTCCTTTGCTTTCATCCTCACTTAATCACTGATTCTTCAAGATATTAACGCATTTCAACTTTGTGCCGTTCGTTTATGTCCGGTTTGAAGTGTCACTCATTGACTGTTTTCGCTTTGCCCTCTTTGCGTTTCTTTTGTATGTTTATTTCGCTGCTCCAGAGCTATTTCCATTCACATTTAAATGAAGGTAGCAATGCCAGCAATTGCTCACATATAGTAGAGTCTGATCGAATGCGAGGAACTTCTTGAATCGTTGACTGTTCCTCCACTCTTAGACCATATTTTTTCTTTTGCTGCTCCGATAAGTTTCCCCTTTTGGCTATCATACTCTCTCTTCATGAATGCTTTTTTACGACCATACCATTGTTATCATTGTTCCAGAGCTGTTTGTTTATGCATGCAGCTGCTTCAAGGGATCTATTTTCTGGTCGATGTCTTGTATCTTTTTGTAGTAATTTTACTGTAATTTCCGTCTCAAGCAAATTACAGTAATAAATAGCTATGACTTCCACCTGCCAGCCCTTCTTGTGGCCCTTACTACCAAGGTTTCCTTATCTGTTTACTTTCATGAGGGAGATTCTCATCTCTCATTGAACTGCGGCTCGTCTGATACCCCATTTGGCAATGCTGAAATGTTTTTGTCCAGTTCATTTCGCTTACATCGATGCTAGTTGTTCTAATTCATGTTTTACGAAAGCCCCTTCTTTATTCTCCATGAGGAAGTCAAATGCACTGAAGATCATTTCCGTTCCGTTTTGTCGTCATCACTGTAATATCACCTCCGCTTTACTTATCATCGTTTCTGATTGCAAACGACTTGTGAATCGTTTAGAGCAACTGTTGTACTCGCTGTTTTTCTAAAGTACACAGGAAAAATATGTTTCTCATTGATTCCGGCTCATTCAGGATCTTTAATATGTCGTAACTCAAAGTTCTTACTTGAATGACATGGGCAGCGGTGATGGGATTGAGGGGAGGGGAAAGAGAGAGGCTGCCACTATTCTTTTCTCTGAACGCATTCTGTTTCCTCATATGCATTCTGTTTCCTGTACGCTCTGTATGGAAATTTAGGAGCGGCGAGCCGCTTTTCATTTTTCGTAAGCGCCTCGTTTGGGAGGTGTGTAATAAATCTGCATCTAGCTCTTTCAGGTCTTATCCAATTCGGTTATTCATACTCGGCTCTTCCACTTCGTCTATAACAGTCGTTTTCAAGAACTACATTATTTACAGTCGGTTTTCTCGAATGCATTCTAACCCACTCCTGTCTTTAAAATATATTTTGTGCTTCAACAGTGGTCACCCAATGGAAGAGACTCTCAGATTTGCTGATTTAACAGAACAAGCTGGTGTATTGATTGCCAGTGATTCCATCGTAGCAAAAGAGTGTAATAATTTTCGTTAATAATTTTCGTGCTATACTTATACNNNTATACTTATACTCATACCACGTATAGCACAGTATCGTACTAAATTTAAAACCGCAAGTACAGTATAAGTATAGTACAGTCTAATTTTCCGAAGAATGATACCAGTACAATATCGTACCGATTTTCTGGAAAAGTTACAAGTACATCGTACCAATTTTTGAGTGTACTTGGACTTAAAATGCACTTCACTTGTGAGAGATTCAGAGCAGCGTTACTGCGCTCTCACAGTTTCAATGTTTGCCACTGACTCCCGACTCGTCTGCCCCAGTGAAACTAGTGTTCTCACAAGCTCGGATCATTAGAGGCGATAGAAGATCGCGAATGGAGCAGGTGTTTTAGAAAAGAAACTTCTCCTATATATGAATCGTGCTATGTGGCCTTCAATCGAGTGCTAAGGATCAGTTTCCCTATGGCCCTTATTTCCATATTTTCTATCGTTAAAAAGGGCAGACGAACCCACAAATCGCCTCATGGCTTTGATGTTGTTGATGCCACTTGATCAGTCGCTCTCTTGCATGTGCCAAACGCGGGTGCTATAGGCAGAACGAAGTATGAGAAAACCTCTCGTTTTGCACGCTGCTCATCACTTCAGTTTTTCATTTCTGCAGATGGCTTTATTGTATCTTATTTATGTTAGTGATATCTCGCTTGTCCCTGGAATGATTTGCTGCGCTGTTCGCATGAAAGCAGATAATACCACAACTTTCAAGAGAAACAGCATAAACAGAAGAAGCCGCAGAAAAATTTGAAAAGTTTGGCAGCGGTTGCTGGCTTATAGAGCATTCTAAGGATGGTCAAAGGTGCAAATAGATTTGAGCATTAAAGAGCTGGTGCAGAAGATATAGGAAAAGACCCTCCGTCCTTCTGCCTTGTCAAGGAACGAACTTCATTCGCGTGAACATTTGCTTGGGCGCCTGATATATATGTAGGCTACTGAAAAAAAAAAGCTGCCTAGTGTTCTTTCGGCGCCCTGTGTTTTTAATCATTCCTTGACTGTTACGGTTTATGCGGTTGCG
>JAARMF010000791.1:0-51843 GCA_022844705.1 Toxascaris leonina | reverse complement strand
CCCCCCCCGAGATGTAAAGTCGACATCACTTAAGACATTATTCACACATACTGATGCAAATTCATTTTGATAGAATGTGAATTAGAAACTTGACTTTGCGGGTACAATCTATCTATACTCGTGTTCATTTGTCCATTTGGCAGTTCTAAATGAACCTTTAAGCTCAGCTGACGAAATTTGATCGATATGGTTTGTATCGTTCGTCTAAACCGATATGTTTACTTAAGTCGTCGATTTCAGTGCAACCGCTCCACCTTCTGAATTGTTTTGTTTTCTTGCGTTCAAAAATTTATAAAAGTGGATCAGATGCGCCGGGGCGGCATTTATCTCGTGCAACACTTTATAGTCACGACGATCGCTATGCAGAATTCTGGCGTCCGTTGAATGCTATACCGTCCTTTATCTAGCTTCAAATAATTGCTATATAGTTTTTCTGACGATCATTAATTCTATTCTGTTATCATACCCTGCTAGAATGCAAATGTGCATGTAACAAAAATTAGCATAATGTGATTGTCGGTTTTCTCTCGAGATACTTCTAGCTATATTTCGTTATAGCATATTTGTTTCCGAAGTAGATAATGAGAGGAATGTTATCCTATTGTTAAAGTTTCACATTTCCCTCTAATGAGTTATTATCCGCTTTCAAGTGCATATATCTTCGATATTGCGATCATAAATTTGGATTCGTTCCCAGTCTTCTATTTATTTGATGAACTACTGCTGATAGATCATAGGACTCTTCTAGAAGTTCGGCGAATAGCATCTTTCAACCGCCTATTCTTGAACGTTTAGAACAAATAACCACCATGTAAACTAGTTTTGTGTTGTCAGAAATGCGAAGAAAAGGTCATGCATTAAAGCGTAAAACAGTATAGAAGCAAACGGCTAGGTGTGCCACGTAAATGAGACTCAAAAAAAAAAAACACCCATCAACGGCCTCATTTTCTCTTCTATCGAGATAATTTTTGCATTACCCTTATAGAGGTAATGAGGGAAATTAGTCAAAAGCAAGAAAACGTTCATCTCAAATAGTAAATTCACAATGAACATCACTCATAGCACTCATACTTTTCTTCGAAGGCGATGTTAATTCGCTTTTATTCAGACGTTTAAATCGTCACAAAATCTAAATATCTAGTCGATGTAAAGATCATAAATCAATTAAATACTTAATACGCACAATAAATGCACACTTGTTGGAAATAAATTACTGAGACGGTCTAAACTGCCGTACAACCGAGTGAGTACGGCTTAAAAACCAGTCATATTGGCACAACACCTAGTGAACTGGTCAATTTCTAAGAGAATAAAGAGTATTGCTACTGCTGGATTGAGCGACATAGAAGAACCATCCATTATATCAATATACCTTATAATTTTTACTTATTTCTCATATGATTTCTTCGCCACGTTGCGAAATCGTTTCCTCCAGTCCTTATCAGAGATATCTATTCAATATTCCTATGGCACCAAATTCAAAAAACAGTCGAAAATTGTGCTCAATTCTCTTAAAGTCGACGAAATCATGTTCTCATTCCTTTCCAAATGGCTCGCTGCCCACTTCCGTATTTTTTCTTTCTCTTTGTCCTAGGTGACTCTAATTGTTGACGTCTCCTCTTAGCATTCTCGATATTTTTTCGCAGTTACTTTTTTTTTACTGTAAGAATCCTGTACTAGTTTTTCCATTGAAATTGCGGAGTTTTCAAGTCTCTTGAAAAAATTACCGCACTGTCAAATCAGTCAACCGTTTATACATAAAAGTGGACCGTCAAGTGAGAGGCAAAAAAGTTTTGACTGATGCATCTGTACATCACCGCTATTCTATGATGCATGAATGCATCCGGTTTTCACTTCCAAATGAAACAATTCTCAAAGAGGCAAACAATGTTATTCTTATTCTTAATGCTAACCGCATATGCGATTAGCACAAATACTTCATTCCCCAATGAGGCATCTTTGAACGTCACGATAAAATCCTTCTGCCTCCTCCACACTGCACCGGATGGGTAACAGAGGTCAGCTATTGCCTCTAGCTAAGGGCGATTTTGATCTTCGGTGTCAGATGGAGCGGAGCGCTAACCAGAACATTTATTCGTCGTAACAGATGCAGTGTCCACTCAACATCGGCGGAATATAGCTAAAGCGACCCCTTCAGAAAACGCACTCGATTAAGCAAGATGAAAGAGACATTGGGTGAACGCTGACCGCAAAGGAATTCAAGAACGAGCGTAAGTTCTCTTGATGCAATCTTAAAACAATGCTACTAATCGTTGTCCTACGTTTTTCGCTTCTAATAACTTACATAGCCAAACTATATGTTGCATCACTAAGTTTGTGCATGTAAATCTTCAAGCTAAATTCGTTGAGTGCGCTTATAATGTTGAAGTTGTTCTCGCCTTGAATAAGAAAACCCAATACGGAAAAAGTCGAAAGACCGTAAATGAGAGGTGAGGCTATTTTGTCTACTCATTTATGGTATATAACATTTTGAATATTTCATATAGTAGCTATAGCAAAGAAGCAAAGGCACGCTAACAAGAGTCGAGTTAAAAATATATATATATATACTATCGCAGACCCGAACTAGGTGATTTGGATCCGGCAATAGTAAACCAATAACACCTGTCGACGCCTCTTCAACGGTATTGTTGAGTTGTCGACGTCACTTCCGTGGCGCTCATTTTACACACACTTTGCGCTGAATTGCAAGTGCAAAAGAAAGACAAGTTTTTTTGCATGGAGAAAATTTTTTTTTTTGAAAACCTTGCTTAAAAAGTAGACATCTTAGAGATCGATGATCAGCATGCTGTCCTTTCCATCAGTAGACAACTTCGTGACAAAATTTTACAGGATTCCTCATGCGATTGTAGCCTAAAGATGGTACGCCATTCACTGGCTAGGCGGACCATGACGTATGTCTTCAAAGATTACTTGGCTCAATGGATCGAACGAAGAGCGCTTTGTGATCTTAGTCCCAATCTAACATCTCTGGCGAGATAGGAATAACGCCGGCTAGTTCAACTACTCAAGGCCGCACACCACAAGTAGGCTCTTATCAGTAAGCGCAACGAATCCTTAATTAAAACGACGAATTAATAGTCATCGCGATCGTTTTGCTCTCTGGATGGCGCTTTTTGAAAATGTCTGCCGTAATTGTTGTGGTAAGGATTTGCTGATGTTACCTCGGAAGGAATACGAACAAAATATTCGCACTGTATATTTCATCTTTACTGTAGTGGAGTATTGATGCTCCAAAATTTGAAATGAAGAGTTTGAAATGAATATATAAGGATATGAGGCGCATGCGCCTCCTCTAGGTGTCCTCAAGAACGTGGAAAATGATGCAGATAAGTGAGGGTACACCTCAATGAAACGTTGAATAAACACCCCAAAAAATTAGTGCAAAGTTATTGTGATGATTGGAAGCGTGGTTTAAAGTCGTGTTAACAATCATGAATTTATTTTCCTACGAACCTTTATAGATATATATTTACTGAACGCTTCATTGCAAAATTCCGACTTCGCTACTTCAACGTAATGCAAGGGTGGCAACGGGTCAAGAAGGCTATGCCAGCGGAGCTTCGTGCTCTAGCAGGTCTTACCAAGCTGGACAGGCTTCTTATGGGTACCAGGGTGATGATTACGCATCTGATCCCTAAGGGCCGACCCGACTAAAGCGAAGCGGTGAAAAGGCCTGCTCGCCTGGCCAGCGGGGTGGCGTCACTTATTGGCTACAACAATGCAAAACCACGGGCCTCAGTACCCTAATTGAAGCGCATTGTGACCGGCAGCGTCATCGACTCTCGATAGTCCGGTCAATCAAGTGATCAAGTGATTTGCTGAACGCATAATTGGGAACACATAATAACGTTTATGCTGTAGGCGGAAATTATGGGCACAAGCACTCTAATATAAAAGTTGTTATTGTTGTCGAAGTCCCTCATCTGATGAGATCAAATATAGTCAAGGTAAATGAAAAACACAGGACTGAACAAATAAGGAAGTAGTACGAACGAATGTGTTGATCGAAAATCAGCGTCAACTGAAGACAGCCTACAGGAATTCTCATGGCCGATGTGCTCTTAGCGATGGTATGCAAGCTCGGCCGCTGAGATTGCATCAACAGCAATTGCTTTCTACCCAAGCGGGAAAAGATCTATATAATGAATTCAGAGTGGAAATTCGCTGAAACACTTGAAAGCTATAAATCAATGCAACATTGCGTCGGTTAAAAAACAAAAACAATATTGAACTAAATTTGATCCAAAGAAAACGTTAATTATTTTACAACTCAGTATAAGATCCGATTCAACGGCGATTATATTCAAGCGATTTTCGATCGAAAATTCGTAGATGAGCTTCATAATCCTAGAAAAGAAAAGCTTCGAAAAGCCGTCAAGCTTATAATTTCAAAAGCGACAATCAAACTCGAGGAAGAATACGATGACATTATGCATTATAGGAACCTTTATAACGCTCAACGCAGTAGCACTCTATCGCTCATACAACACAAATAGGATGGTTAATAACAATCGAAACGATGCGATTCATATGGCTAAAAATACTCAACTGGTTAATGACTTGATAAATTTGCAGCGATTGATGATTTCTCCTGAAGGAAAAAAAAAAGTAGCACTTCGTGCTATAAAATAGACCAAAAGAGCGCAAATCTCGACAATCGTCGTTCGCATAAATCAACATCATTTTACCGCAACAAAATAGGCTCGAATATTGAAATATTTCGATGGTGGCGATCAATTTCATCGAAAAATTATGCATTTTGATGAGATGTCTTCAATAGTTTCATCGTTAGGCCAGCGGTAAAAGATTGAACGCGTAACACAAGTTTCGAAAAGATTCTCGAACACTGATCATTCCTCAAGTGAATCTAACGAATAAAAAACTTAGCGTCGCAATAAAATCATTCTCCGTTTTGTTGCCACAAATGTACTTGTCAAGAGGAATCTTGATTACTGTTCACTTTTACAGCGCAATCTTGAAAAGTTTCCCAACCAGTTCAAGAAAAGATTACTTCCCCCTTCCTCCCAAAGCGTAAATAAAACATTTTATGTGCGATAGGTGGGTAATGTACTGGGATAATGAGATATTTGAAATGCTTCGATGCTTGGAATATATGTCAAAAATTCTGAGAATCGTAACGGTGATTGTGAACAAGAAGCCATAAAACTCCTTCGATGTTTTCTATGCTAATGGCGAATGCGAATTGACGTTTACCTATGGAAATCCCCATCCCGTTGAGGCGGATTTGATCGTCTGCAATCCGTTGCATGCTGAACATCTTTTCTCAGATCCAACTTTCTTCTGTGAATATGCAATTCAAGCATAGTGCCCTCCCCTTACGGAAACTGAACCCATTATCAGTGCAAATGCTACTACTGAAAATGATCTTCTCTGAGCCTGTTGCTCCTATAGCCTCTTCCTACGTCTTCAGCTGAGGACAGCATGCTCCAGTGCCATCTGAGAGCATATGAATCCACTGGAGCTCTTTGTTGCGATGCGATTGAGGCATGAATTGCGATACAACACCAGAACGTTTCTAAGTAATGAGCAGGGCGAAGTTCGCCTGGGTTCATTGAGCTTAACAAATTGCTTTAAGACGATGGGCAGTAGCCTAACACTGTCCTTCTGACGCTTATCCTTCTGGCATTCCAAAATTACCTCGTTGCAATTACCCTCAACTATCTGACTGCAATCATCATCAACTACTTGTTTGCAATCATCTTTTGGTCACGCCGAACTGAACTAAAGAAACTAGATAGAAGCCGACGCCTCATCGTTCCGGGAAACGATTTCTTAAACATAGTCTACTTTGAAAATAACCATCCTGGCCCATTTCACGTTATCCTTAGGCAACGAGGTTCTCTTCGTTGAATTTGACCGCAATGTTCAGCTTCGTTTATTATGCATCGCTTATCAGCTTCTGAGGTGGAGTAGCCCTACGAAACAATTGCCGAATTTTGCTGAGATCGGTTATGAGGGACGATTATGATCTTCACCTACGCGTATTGTTCTGAAGAAGTATAACTCAGAGCTTTTATTGTTTACAAGTAACTTGTGTTGTTGATTGGTTAGTGAACGGCCTGCAAAAAACTCCGCATCGGTTTTTTCTGATATGTTCATCTAGTGGCTCCTAATATGATGCCCTTTTCATCGTCAATAAGTCAAAGCTAAGAAAAAAGCACATTCAACGTTTTAACTACTTGGGCGTAGGAACTGGAACCCGACAACGTTACTGTATATTGAGTAAGATTGGTGAAAAATACGAGAATGCTCACAAGCCCACATTAATAAATTTACAATAGAACTCGATTCAATCAAGGGTAAACGCCTAGAATTAAGCAAAATAAAGCGTACAAATAAATGCATAAAATGATCTCTTCTGTTGATTTAAACAACAATTGTCTCTCTCGTTTGTTGTTATTTGCGCAAAACGAAAGTTTGTTGACGTGCAATAGCTGAGAATTTCAAGACATATGAGCTGTGAAGCGATCACGACTCCCGCAACTAGAAGTGAACAATTCGGTTTCATGATGCTTTATCACTCTGCCTCAATTTTAGCAAAAGTATCACAGTAGCATATATGTGGTGTTCAATATTCGTTCACGTAAATGACCCTCTTGTTGTATTCTGGGGAGCTGGAGTTGTTAGGAGTATGCGTTGGAAAATTGGGTAAACACGAAGACTCTAAGATGATTTTGAAATTGTAGAGAACGCACTACTAATTTGAGCGAAACCGATTCAAGACTCTGTTAGCGATCGAAAATATTTTATTCTGGATGAGCTTATGGTGGAATACTTCTGATCTTATTTTTAGCTTCAGTTTGCCGAATGACATCAACGAAAATCTACCCACTTATATCGCTTTACTAATCGTCGCATTGAAAATAAGGTAGAATAATTTTTAAGCATCATAATGGAACACTGGGAAGTTCAATCGTTCATATACCATCGCGGCAATCGTGATCTATTGGGAATCCATACAGGTGGATGCAGAGGAAATAGAAATATGAGGAAGGATGGGGCTAAGTCTTTATTTTGTTAGAGCATTGGCGACTTGTATGTGAGCCAAAGAGGAATTCCACTAATTAATTTCTATCCGTTTTCAGTTATTCCTGGAGAAAAAAATGAAGCTCACGAAAGTTTAAATATTTTTTGCAAAATAAGTGCTCGAACGAATGCTTCCGCCATGAGTTTCAAGAATACAAGCTTCCTTCGACCATAAGTCTTCTGAGTTATAATATGGTCCCTCAAAATGATTTCTTATTCTTATATGGAGAAATTATTCAAAATTCTAAACATACCTTATAGTGACACAACTGATAGCATTTCGTAGAAAAGATATTTCTCAAAGATTCCATATTTCCATGGAGATATTTTTACAAAATAGAGTTATTCATTATTCATTTACTTCTAATTCGAATTATTGCTCCACATGAAATGTTAAGCATCATCCTCAACGAGAGTAATGATTGATACTCACAAATATCTCATGATCATTTCTACTCTTCTCACAGTTTTCTATTCGAAAACAAAGTTCCCAAACGTTTTCGATTTGTTCACTTCAAACGAAAGCATAAAAAAGAATTATTTGTGCATCAAAATGAAACTCTGGCAACACAAAACAGGAAATCAACTACGTACTTAATGTTGGAAGCACATTCACTAAATGCAAAGAAGTGTTGAGCATCAGATAGCATCTTTCTCTTTTTTTTCTCTTTTTTTTTTGCGCTGCGATTCGTACTCTTCGCTGAATTTTTCACTCATTTTTTTTTCTACGTCGACTTTAGAAGTGATTCTTACGCTCCTAACATCCCTACGAACAATTTCTATTGTTGTTGTTGTTGTTGTTTTTTCTTTCATGCAAACGAATACGCGTATTCGTGAATTGATGCCGTTCCTCGCAGTCAATCGACGCTCATCTATAACTGTGTGCTATTCAGAACCTGATTTATGCTACGTCCACTCATGCTTTCAACGTTTGCGATCACCTGCACTTTAGAATCATTCGTCTAGTGTTATCATCAAAATCAGCTCAGATGTTCTCAACTTGCTAAATGAGGCATCTCTAATTTCTATTGATAGTGCACATTACAAGGAGTTCGCTCGATTTTCCTTTTCACTCATAAATTTTTGCGAAAGCTTTATCGTTGAACAATTTTTCAATCTTTCAGGCTTTCAAGGAAGATGTTTTGAAAAAAAAAATATGAAATATTAAACAAAGACATCGTAGAGTTTTTTCAACATTCTGAAAGTTGTGGGTGTGCGATTATTAGGCAAAACTGTGAGAAACTAGGTTAATAGTGTCGAATGTTGTGTTCTAAAAGGACAGATTCTCGCGTTAACAAATTTACCATAGGAACGGCTTCCCCGTCATTCTCGTCGATACACCGAAGAAGTTGAACGCACTCATCAAAAACGGATGGCTCAAAATACCCTTCGATTATTGGTGGAAATACGCTATGTTTTATAATAAAAGATTGCGAAGAAATAATCTAGAGTGCTTTCGTTGCATTATTCTTCGAGCGAAAATTACGCAAAAAAAAAAAATTTTCCTATAGTGAATTATCTAAGTGGAATTCACTCAAAACTGAACGCTACTCAAGACATTCGATGCAAGAGTGAAAGCGCTTCATCTCAACAAGTTCCACATTAAGCTATGTCTAATTTGCAGAACACACTTCTATTGAATAGAATTTTTTGAGTTGATACTGAAAAATTTCGACTTTTTATCAGCACAAATAAGTCGTCAAGAAAAAAGAAGGAAGTTGTTGATTCATTTTGAATTTTTATTTACTTAAGCATCGCAAAAGTGAGCAAACGTGAACGAATTTTATGAATGCAAATAATATTCGCAAAACTACAATCATGGCAATTATACATTCAGTAAATGAAAGAAGCGATAGAGCATACATCAAAATAACTGAGCCGCTGTTCAGAAGGTGAAAGGTCGAGTGCATTAACGATATTTGCTGTAAATAGATCCTAAGCGAACGGAACACGATAGTGGAAATTATGCAGAAGGCCGCTTGTATTTCAATATGTTTTTGAAGAGCCGAAACCGAGGAAGAGTTACCGCAATTAGTTCGTGGATGAACGAATTGAGGTATTTCTCTCATAAGGGTATCAGAAAAGCTGTACACAATTTGACAATTTAGAATCAATTCAAATCTCTGTTCCACGATAAACATTTTATGCTTGATAGAATAAGTCAGCTAATATGGATTATCGTATATTCCGTGGAAGGCAATACGAGCGAAGCGTTTCCGAATATTCTGCAACCTTCTGAAAGCAGAATTTGAATTCTATCNNNTCCGAATATTCTGCAACCTTCTGAAAGCAGAATTTGAATTCTATCGTCCACAGATGAGTATAACTTTCTAAAATATATGCTAATACATGTATGCTGTAGCATGAGGAATATAATTTGCAATACTCGGTGACTTTCCCAGAGCAGTGGAACACTGTCACATTCAGCGGAGTTCATGATCGTGGCCATGAGCAAAACCTGAAATAGGAAGGTTCTTGCTTCTTGGATTGAAAAGAGAAATTTATGGAGGTTGACACGAATCAATGACATTCTTTTTTGTGCGAAACTGCCACAATTTCAGTCAGTTGAAGGAATTCGAGGAGGTTCATTTGCAGAATGTGGAAGATGTAGGCAAGATCATGCAATAGACAGCAAACAGCTTCGTACCACTATAGACATTATCAGAAACATCGTTGACGTGTACACGACAGAAAACAGGACAGAAGAACCTTCTTTGTCCCACATCATTATGAACTGGGTTCGAAGCAAAGCTGAACGAGATCTAGGTATACAGAGTGAAGTAACGTCTATCAGTTATCGCAATAGATCAGAACAAGGAAACGATCAGATGGTGAGTTGACGGCAGCCATACCCGTGGGGCTGCGGAGTTATCGGGCGACCAGCGAATGCCGTAGACGAGCGAGGGCGGTTAAAGGGACCGGCAAAGGTTGACGGCGACAACGGTCCATCAGCGCCGATGCGCAAGATCTCCGTGACACTAGTGAAGCGTTGCTTCTGATAAAAAAAATTCCGAGAGAAAGATTCGAAGGAAAGAAGCCGAGCCTTCCTCGCGCCCCCCAATTTTATGCGTCTCTTGATCAAACTGTCCGTCGCCTGAGAGTAACACACGTCAGGCAGAGAAAGTCGCCCCGCATTCATTGATGTTTTTGTTCCAATCGTTCGAGACGTTCTCACATTTGTTGTCTCGAGATGTTTTGGCTTTCCTTTCTTCCTGGGAGCATTATTTGCGGTGAAACTATTCGCAACATTTTCGCGATCTCTGACCTGTGTGCTCGGCTGACAGCTGCGCTTTTCTTCTGTTGCCTTTTTCTCCATGTCGAAGCGTCAGTGTTCGCAGCACTAGTTTCGACATCCGGAAGCAAAAGTGCACAGATTCGTTTTCGTAAATATCTGAAGACACTTCATCTGCCCAATTTCAAGAGCAGCTTCTTACGACAGAGCACGTCGAAGGCCTTAGCGTAGTAGATTACGGAATTTCGATCTAAACTCTCTAATATACTCAATTGCTTAGAGGAGATATATGTTTATAGATCGTCGATCACTAGAAACAAACTCAACTGTGCAGGATTCAGAAGGTTTTTGCGTATAATATTGACGCATCTTGAACGATCATTACGAAAACTTTACAAATGGCGAAGATCAGACAAATAGGGCGATAGCTGTTGAATGAAATAGCGGGTGCCTGCTTCAAGAAGGACGTCACGAACGCACGATTTCAAGATGATGACAGGTATAAAAAGAACAGAGAGAAACTGCTGTTGCCATGCGGTTCAAAAACTCCAAAGTGATAGCGCCTGCTATGAGAGAAGCCCTATAGCTAAACTTATGAAGCCGACTCGGTTCACACATCAAGAAAACGGAAATGTTTCTTGCACGTGAGCACCTGTAGCATGTCGTTGTCATTCATCAACACAATTGAGAAGCAGCTTTTTGTTATGACATCATTTTGTTAGCTGTCACTGATCGAACTGTCAGAGCGATCATTTTTTTTCAAAGGTGAGTGTAGCTAAGCGCGTTTTCAGCTTGCTCTCGACAGGTATTGGAGACGCGCTAGCATTTCTGCCATATATCACACGCTTCCACACGGTTCCTAGCAAAACTCACTGAGTGGATTCAACGTTCTCGAAGCACTGAGAGAATGCACCTAGAATCATGGCGGTCATGTCATGAGAAATGTTTGCCATCTGCAAGTGTATGGTGAAAGTCGGCAAGTTAGGGTGGCTTTTTTTCGCGAGTACACTTCAATAGCGATAGGCACGACGCTTAGAAAGCGGATGTGCATATCGTCGATCCTGGATGACTCATCAAGGCATACGTTTCATTGGTGCTGAGCTAAGATGAATTCAGAAATTGCCCACTTATGTCTCTAAAATCTCTTCCATTCATGCATATATCTTTTATAGCTGAATTTCCAATTTCAAAGCGTATGCGTCCGAAATCATCAGTCGAGTTGCCAACGAAGGGAATATTGTCTGCTGAAATTGAGTCAACAATTTAATTGCCAGAAATAGGATTTTGAAATTGGTTAATAAGCATCGCACTTTTGAGAGAGTTTACCAACGAGTGAAGTTGTAACTGGCTTATTTGTGACTTTAAAAAAATTCAAGTTTAGGTCATCAAATATATGATTTACTGCGCACAACTCAGAGATCGTGTTGAGAAATTAAAAGATTATCTGTTGCACAATGAACAAAAATCAAAGGAAAAATTTTGTTGGCAGCTACATCAAAGTGTAACAATTCGGTGGAAGCGCACCCTAGGTATACAGCAACGATTTCAACTGCATTGATATCTCTATACACGACTTCAGTTACCTCGTCACCTCTGATGTCCTCGTTGACTTCACAGTCACAGTGAAATATTTGATGGAACTTCTTCACGGCGATAATTAATGGGACGCTGACTCTGTGGCCTTATGTCGGTTCACCTTATGGAAACTTGTTTCTTATCTTGCGTACGTTTAAATAAACACAGGCCTCAGTAAGCTTCTCTGAATGCACCTTGAAGCTGACATTTGGTAATTGTCAGGAGGGTTCGCCCTGTTAGAGGAAAGAAATAAGGATTGCCATAGCAGAGGTTTTGTTCATATAAGCAGCTCATTTTCGGATTGCCATAGCAGAGGTTTTGTTCATATAAGCAGCTCATTTTCTTCACAATGCGCTTATCTCAAGGGCTCAGTAGACGAGTAGCTGATGCGAGAGATTTTTGGAGCCTTCCATTCCTGTTAATGTTTACCACTTTTCTTCTTCACTCTTCTTTACTTTGGTAGCATTTACCTTTTAACAACAGGCTGCTCATGAATCACACAGTCAAGTTTAGATTCACACAGTTTTCTCATATAACTGGTCAAGAGGACTTTTCGGATTGATCCTACTGTCGCGAAGTAGATGGAATGGAAATCGCGATATGTGATTTGAAATACGCTAAAGGCTAAAGCCAGCTACTGGATAAAAAAAGAGTGGTTCAAATCGTTCGATGTAACAAAGAGAGCGCGCCAAAAAGCACTCTCATTCTGCACTGAAGAGCAGCCAAAACAAAAGAGTATTTTGGATATAACAAAGGCTATTGTGAGATACCAAAAGAGGGCATAAAAGGGGGCGACAATATGACTAGTGAGGGGCATGACTCGTTCATCGGTGCTGACGATTACACTTTGAATGCAGTCAATTAATCTGGCTAGCTGTCGTTGCTAATATGTGTATGAATGTAATATTCAATTGAATTGTTTTTCGTGGCGCTTATTGCTTCATATAATTCTTTGTACTGTTGAATATGGATGTTGCTTCGTCGCTGTGTTGCGGCGATTCTAGAGGCCCTTGTTACGGTCACTGCCTTGCAGATCTTGCGCTGAGCCTCTAAGTCGTAAGCCCACTGTGGTCGCTGTGGCTTTTTTTTAAATTTTCCTCCGCAGTATTAGGTTGATTATTCAACGTAGAGTTCCACCGCTGCAAGCACACCTATTCAATGATCTTTTAATTAGCAATAAGTGGGCGAAAATTACCACCAGGAGTGATTTCTATAGAAACGAGATGAGATCGGCTTTCGAAGCCCTGTTACCACCCTATCACTGATAGCATTTAGTATTATGAACTTTGATGGCAAATTTCTGAGGTAACGTTATATCTTATGTAGTATCACTTTTACGTTCTCACTCGTTCGCTTACTCGTTGGAACGTATTGTCCAATGTTAGTTTTCGAGCGTCATTATAGTTTGTAACTACGATACGTCAGTTAGATGTTCAATTACCCAAGTTTGAGATTGTACGCACAAGAGTCAACAGCGCCGTTCGAGTAACTGCGCTGCTGAACGCACGGAGAAATTGGTATTGAGCGTGCTAAAGTGGCCAGAGGCGGTGGTATTGGTCGCTTGTCAGTGGTGGTGTCAGAGGTCATGGTAGTCAGGTTGGACGGATCAGTCGTTGTATCGGTGGCATTGGTCTGGCAGTGGTAAGGAAGACGTTGGAGCAGTGGTCAATTGGTCGGGCGAAGTAAACGGCAAGGAAGTAAGTGGTGGTAGTCGGGGTGTCTTTGGTGATCAAGGACGTTGGCATGTGCAAACGGCGGAAGGCCAGTCAATAACATCAGAAGCGCGGTTTTTTCATTTTTTTTCTGACCCTTAGAAATTCCGAAATTATTGCTGACTCCCTCCCAAAAAGAGGGAAGTCTTCATACTTAAAAAGAAATGCGGGAAGTCTTCTGACTATCTGAAGGGCTTCAAAAGATGAGCAGCATCACGAACGTTGTTGAAAATCACTTTTATAGACTGCCGATGATTATTGTCGCTGAGAAATGCAGCATTCGCCGCAGAGGCTGAACATTGGCTAGCGACTACCTGCTTGTTATGTGCATTTATCATGTTAGTTGTCTGCTGTTGGTTCGTCCCGCACCAAGATTCATCCTATTATCTCCGCTTACGACGATCATGCCAACATTGGGATCGATTCGAGCGCTACAAGATTGAATCATGCCAATGAGGTGGCTATTTGTGATCATAATGCTGATAGTTCCATTAAGGGCGCAACTTTTACAACCATAGAGGCATATTTGATAAGCTGTTCTTCACAGTGCTCCTTCAGCGCTCATAAAGCGTTTATTCCATTTGATTCATGATGCGACTTTGCCGTTCCTTATTTTCTAACTCACTCATATCATTATACCTCAACCAGGACTGAATCACTTTCCCTCCTCCTTCCAATCATCCCTTCCTCTGGTTCATCTCCATCTCTCATTTCCTAGCCGTATATTTTGAAGGTTCTTAGCAATCCTCCAAAACAGCAAATATCCTGTGATACCGCTAAAATAATCATTTTTCAGCTCATCTCGAATGATGACGCGTTATGTTTTGTCGTTCATCACCAAACATTCTTCGAGGCGTTACACATCACTCTTCGAAATGTTTCGCCGCACAAGTGAACTGGACTTCACGATTAATATCAACAGCGCAATACATTGCTGTAGAAGTTAGACGCTTCCTCAAAAAATACTCAGCACTTTCCAAGAGTGTGGAAATTCCGTGATCCAGCAAAATGAAAAATATCTAGCACTCTTATGTTTTCCTCATTGCAGCAAACATTATGCGATCTTGGGATTTCTAATCGCATTCTTGCCCTGGAGGCGCTTCTAATGTCACCGACGGAGACTCAAATTTTGAAGCGTCTATTCATGAGCATGAGATCGAAATGAGAAGCTTAGCTCTCGTTATACGAAATCCACTTACTTCATAGTATAGATATTTTTGAAAGAGCTCACCGTAGCGTTAGCTAGAGCCGTTGACCAATAGCGTATCACTAGCCGATAAACAAATGTTCTGTCAATAAATGTATGCAGCCCCTATTTCCATGATGTAGATGAGCCAAAAAAAAAGATTGCTCTTCAGCGAACAATGAGATATTATAGGACGAAAACGACGACACAAAAAACCTGAGTGGTCAGCATGTTTTTTCATTGATTTCAACATCGATCGATATACTCGGACTTCTCAGGTTATACAGGTCTTGTTGTGAGTGCTTGCGCTTGATTTCAGCACCAATGGAGCAGCTATGAGAAAATGTAGTATTTAAGCAGTTCGCACGATTAAAAGGCATTTCATGGGTACTATTCATGGATACATGGATTTCAGTAAACTAAATATTTGTCAAGGAATCGCCTAAAAAGTCGATGATTTTGATGCTACTATCAAAACCAAAAGCCAAAAGTGAAACGTTTCGTAATTTGGCTGACAGGTCCTATGTGTCGGTAAAGACGTTTCACTATATTCTAGCTCGAGAGTATTTCTTGTTCTTTGCCACAACGATTGCAATCGTTCCTCCTGAATCGTTTTTCCATGCTGAAGTTGTGAAATCATCAGTGATGCTTCCGAAGAAAATTTATTCCAACGGCTACTTTTCTTAATCTCTATGAACGATGCTTCCGACAATCCCTTGAATGCTTACAGATTAGTATGCTGATGACACGAAAATATATTGTCTTTTGTATGATCATGCGATCGATTCACATCATTTTCGACGGAACTTTGACGAGTTCACCGAATTTTCGCAGCTATAGCAGTTGAATATTTCAAATGGAAAAAGTCACATACTTCATGTGTGTTGTACAACTCCTGAGATCAGAAGGCTAGCGTTTTTCATCCTTCAACAACGGAAATCCGGACACTGTTGCTAAAATTAGTATGAATTTGAACTGAACTCTAAGTCGCTCTGAAATTTCAAAGCCTTCGAGGTTGTAAGTTGCATCGTGTGAGCGTTGCGATATAAATGTATCGATAACAACCGTAAGCCATATGCGGTGTATTTTCGACCGATTTTTGAATATTGTGCACAAGTCTGGTCCTCCATCTTGATGCAAATGTAACAATAGTTGCGAGGGTTTACGAATACACCATCCATATAACCTCTCATAAATTATTTCTCGTGGTTTTTCACAGACTATCAAATTTAATTGACGGCATCACCTTCAAAATTCTGACATCTTACAAAGTGAAATTCGCTATCATTTTATATTATAAAATGATGAAGGGAATCACCGACATAACTCTTGGAAGTATTTTATCGTTGCACGATGGGCGTAAGCAAAGAAGACTTATGGATATCAGTGAATTAGTAGAATATGCTCAACTTATAGTCTTTTGAAGAGCGTATATTTCGGAGTTATTCGTCACAGCAAATAAGCTCTCCCTCAATATGCCGTTGAATCCCGTGAATTTTTCTATATTTCACTAACGCTATTATCCATTCCACTCGAAAGATTTCACTCATTTCATCTATCAAAAATATTTTCTGCATCATTTAAAATAGAAAATTATAAATTCCAAATAAATGAAACGTTTTCGTACTTTTTTTTTCTCATTGCTCTTTTCGCACTATTGAGATTCAATTCCTCTCCATCATAATGACAGTCGTTTGACGATGTTTTAGATTCATCTTATTTCATCGGTGCGCTCGGCCTTATACGGAATTTTTGTTGCCGTTAATTTCTTTGCATATTTGTTTCGCTTACGATCTATTTGCGCTCGTAGAGTTAGTTATTCGTGTTGGAAATTTCCGCTGCCATTTTGCAATTTTCGTTATTCTTCCGAGTCAGAAATGGAACAAAAGAGATGCGATAACAATATCTATTAACGCCCGAATTTTTGCGTAGTCGAAATTTTAGCATTTCAACGTTTCACATGAACAATGGTTATGGTATCCTTAACCCTTTCGAAATAAGGTTGTTTTTTTTTTCAGCACGTCTCAGGTTATGCCAACTATTGATGGTATTCGCGACCTTGGCATCATTAACCACTCTGAACGTCACTAGAAATGGCAATGTTGCACTGCTGTTGAAAAGTCATCTAATATTGTGAAATGTGTTCTCGACGCTTTGCCCTAAAGATGTACTCAGCATCACAGCAATATTTATTCAACAAGTTGTACCGATCAATTTCGCAATTAAAAGCTTCTGTATCGTCTCGTAGTTTGTTGTCTGATATCGGATCATTACAGAACATCATTCTTTTCGCAAAAAGTGCAAGCAGGCGATTGGTTAGGCTGACCGGTTATTGCTTGTTTTATCGATGCCGTGATCATATATCATGGATCAACAACATGTGATCAATATTTGGAAAGAATGAGTACTTTTGTTAACACCATTTTGTTTTTAGTCGATTTAAATTATGATCGATAAAGCGATTATGATATAATTATATAGATTATACTTCAATTATTGTTTTAAATCGCAATATTAAAAACAAAAAGCGTCAAGAATTATGCGGTTTCACGTATTGGAAAACAATGACTTTTTATCTCGAAGGACTAAAGATATCTCAAAAGTTTAAGAAAAACTCACGTATTCCATGAATATCATTAACGTCCTTTTACCATTTACTAATATAAAATATGGGTAAATATGTCTCNAAACTCACGTATTCCATGAATATCATGAATACCATTTACTAATACAAAATATGGGTAAATATGTCTGAAAAAGTTGCAGTTTATCGAAACTTTGCATATAGATGCTACTTGGTGACTGTATATAGGACAGTTGGAAGATGTGCACTGTTTTATAGAACATAAGAAAAATCTGGAATTTTGATGACAACATAGAGCGTTGTAAACAGATACTGTAGAGTTATAGTAATGAAGAATGTAGCGTGCTATTGCTTTTTTTCTGTCTTATCATTCCCTAAACAATCATCCTCTTCGTTAACTTACTTTATTGTCAAATTTTAGTCATCGAGAACATTTGTCGGTCGCCTATTTTTACGCTTCAAAAGTACTAGAATTCTCGGGAGTCAAAAGTTGCGTCTGGAGTCGAACTTCGGGAGAAAAGGTTAGGTAGTTGATCTATATCGACGACAAGCCTTCCCCCGTCCTTACCACCTTATTCAAACCACAACTATATTCAACACTGCATTTTTTTTGCGCGTAGCCATCAACCGTAACGTTGAGCTTTAATCTCAAAGAGAGCTGTGTAATGTTTACTGGTTGGTTCAGTTCACCGTAAACGTAAATTGTAAAGAACACGTCGACTTTTACAAGTACTTTACAAGTCAACATTTCCAGACCACCTTTCGACGACATCGATCGGAACACAGTATCGTCAACTTATATAGCTTACTGCTCGTGAATGAAATGAGAGTCATTTCATTGGAAACCACAACAACTAAGTCGTTGATAGATTTTTCTACAAATCATTTCTGGATCCACTGCATGTATCTGGAAAGGACTTAGACTTATTTATCCCTTCGGATCAGAGTCATTCAATTGTGAATTACCAATTGCTGTAAACTCAGAAAACGGCAGGAACAATGCCCTCCTACAACAATCCCCTTTCCACTCATAAATTGTGAATGAGTTGGAGAGAATATCGTTAAAATCCATGAAATCCATGTTACAGGAACCCACGATCAAAGCCCACGCCACTATCTTATTGATAGGAATCAAACGAACTTATGTATATTCATTTATTCTGGATTTGTGCGTTTTCTGTGCAACAAAATGTTGGAAAGGCTGTGTCTTATCATTCACCCGTTATGTCAATGCGACCATGATTTATGAAAGGTTTATGCCACTTCCGAGCACGCATTCCAGAAACACCTCCTCCACCCCTGGCATCGCTATTTTATGACTTAGAATACCCGCTTCAGACAAGCTCATGCATCCTGATTCAGACTACAGCGAGCTTCTTCCGAGGACGTTACATCTATAAAGCAGGCGGACTTTGCGTAACGAGAGCCCAGCTACTCATGTGAGTCTGATATGAGTGTGATACTCTTCAACCCTTTAGTAGACAATGGTGAAATAGACGAGTTTCCATCTCAAAAATGTGTTGGGAGGCTTGCTAAAGGTGCGTGTGTTCTATTTAGCTGACTCGGGCAGCGAATCAACAAACGTGATCGCGATAGTACGCATGACGCTGAGTTCATTTGAACGATAAAACAACTCTCCTAGTTGTCACATTGTAAACACTTTGAAACGCCGAAAAATTTTTGTGCTGATGAACCATAAAAGACAATCACTGAATGTGAGATAAGAAATTGTCCGTAGGACATTCCAGAGTTTATCAGTGCGATTGTAATGAGACAGTGTTGTTTTTGTGAGGTTGTGTAATTTGTCTCCATATAGCATGACCTTCGAATAGAGAGACATTGGGAGTGAGTATGCAATATGTAGACCTTCGAGCAAAAACAGTCCCGAATTCGAAGTGAGTACACAATATGTTGTACCCCGCTAAACATATCGTCAGCAAAGTTGTTATCGCATAGTGATAGTTAGAACTCGTTTTGTGAGCTTTATTTGCCAATTTTTAGTGAACATATTTTGAAGACTACTTCAGACTGAAAGAAAAAAATCGCCAACTCTATTCGTTTATTCATACGAACTCTTTTATCAACTCTCATAATTTTTTCGATGACAGTGAAAAATGCGATGAATGGTGTTAATATGTGTGTTTGAGAGCTGCTATAGACGAACATAAAACTTTTTTTTTTGTCGATTCATCACATGTTTCAACAAAGGAAAGAAGAAAGCAGCTCGTTTCTACCGTACGAAATCATCATCAGCAAATGTATATTTTTTTATGTCTTTGTAAAACTTTCGAGAATTTTTGAAGGAAAAAACAACAACTCGGAGTTGCGTTGTTCTACGATCCCTATTCAACTCATTTATTTCATTTGTTTCAGAACCCGACAATTACACTTCCAGAAAATTGTCTCTTTAAGACGAAGAAAAAGATCGAATATAGGAAATTGAAATACAATACCGCTGTTTGAAGTTTGTGGATTACAATCATTTTCGAAGCTTCCAGTTGAGCACATGACCGAGTCATGCTGATCACTCACGCTTTAAACAGATCTTTACCAACGATTTCATATATCCATGTGTGCTGATCGTTGTGTCTTTTTTTTTTTGTTGAATTCAATCAATAAACGCAAGTTCATGTCATCTCATGCTTTCACTTTAAGAGCTTGATAGAATCAACACAACAATTGCCTATATTCGTCAACAAAATTGGTGTAGAAATTAGTCGGTTATATGTGCTTTAAATGAAACACAATATAGAAATAGATGAAACCTAATGAGAAAGCTTCGAAACCCCATCGATATGACAATGTTGCATTTCGCATATTTTTGTAAGCTTGTATATGCAAAGTACATGATGGCAATTTTGTACCTCTTTATATATATATATATATATATATATATATATATATATATATATATATCGATGATTGTCTGTATAATATGGCTTCAACTCAAAAATAGTAAAGTGAGAGGTATGGAATCTGATAGATGTAATTTGCATCATTCAATTCCTCAAAACACTTACTTCTAGATTATCGTGCACGTTAGTCAGTTGACATCAAAATGACTAGGAGCAAATAAGTTGTGTTATGCGTTATGCATAAAACATAACAGCATTTGTGCTGTGCATTGTTTTCCACAAATTTATGGGAGTCAAAAAATTTCTATGTGTTATGCATTGTTGCGATCACAAACCAACGAGTTCAATTCGTTGAGGATTTCTTTCAGCATTAGGATTATTTGACATATTATAGAGGTGTCATTGCTCAGTGTTCATCATTTTTAGCAACTTATAAAGTCGATTGACGAAATGAACAGAATGGAAAAGCGCACGAGTATATATCTCCACCTTCTTTCGGTAAATCAATAGTGATGATAGCAAAATCAAAGTGATGCTATGCGTTTCAAATAATTGAATTCTTGGTCGAATGCCTATCATCATATCAGAAAATTGCAAAACTTCTCAACATACAATACCGATACGATTGTATCATAAGATATTGCACTTTTTACACTCCATTTGTACAAGATATAATAGAATATTATACTAAATTAAATTCGCAAATAGAGTATAGGCATAGTACAGCCTAGTTTTTGAGGTGCCGTAGGAGAATGGAATTGTAGCGATTTCTTTGGGAAAGTGTGCAGATTCTTTCAATTTTTTTTATACCATACTCAGTTCGTGTTTGAAAGAATAGTTCTCCTTCTCAGCTATAAGTGCTCTTTTGCAATTTCAAGTTTGAGTGTTTGGTCCCGAATTAACACTATCAATTGCTGTAGAAGATAAACCGTTCATCTGAAAATCTTGAACTTTTCTATCCTAGATATTCAACGAAATCAATGAAAATGAGTGACTATCTTGCATTTCAGGTCTACCTTTTTTGTCTTAGTTCGTATGTGAAAGAATAGTTCTCCTTCTTATCGTTCAGATTTTTATGGCTTCATCCTTTATGAGAGATTTAGGAGAGAATACTTCATTCTGTATGGGAGCAAGTGAATTTCGTTTCTATGTAAGGCACTTAATGAGGAGTTTTTTGAAAATATAATTTCGTTTATTTCTTGAGCGGATTTTTTTCTTCTCCGCATCACGGATTAATCGAAATGACTAACGCTGCATGGTTAAATATTATCCGGTGTGAAAGTTACGAGGTGATTCGGGAAGACTGTAAGTGCCCAAAATGTATTGACGACTTATTAGTAGCCTGATCACGATAAATTGAATAACATGTTGGAGAGTCGGAGGTGAAGCCGAATATGCTGAACTGATGAGAGCGCTCTGCGATCAGAAACGAATGAAACATGCCGTCAGCACCGATCGATAAGCTATAGCGCGAATCCAGTAAAGGATCTGAGCACGGCACAGAAAAAAAGGGCTAGAAGGTTCTCCAAATGCCGGTGACTGTACCCCAGGGCGTCTCTAACCCCAGTTTTTCAGTCACAGTTTTCATCAGTGTTCAGTTGTGCTGGATTCTAGATTCGTTCTCCGAAGTTCCGAATGGGACTTTTGGCTGCCTTTGGAGGGAACATTGAAAGAGATCAAAGAGGAGATTGTAGCAGACGTGAAAGCGTCGATTCGAGCATCCGTCGCTGTTGAAATTCAGAGCGGAATGTTTATCGAGAATTACGAGCTGCTGCAACGGTTCCAAGCATTTTAAGGTGTGAAGAAGTGGCACGGGCATCGTGGTGCATCGGAGACTGACCAAGTCTGTCTCGACGTCCTGGACAGCGTAAGCATCGATGAGCCGTCGACATAGAGTGATAACTGACCTATGCGCATAAATAGTACTAACCTTTTCAAAACGAGTACATTGTACTTAGCTAAAGCAGGAAACACAGATTGTAAAGAGATAGTTATTGGGAGTAAGTCAGACGTCAATGTTTATGATGTATCTTTCCGCTTTGACGTTAGCATCTTGAATTCGACGAGGATGAAATTGATGAAAGGATATATAGCAGAATTGGGTTCGATATGAGACCTCTGAAAAGATTGGGCTGGGCGGCTTCAATACACTGCAGCTGGTGCTTGCAGGTGGTTTCGAGGCAGCCGAGCATCGCACTAAAGTCGGTACGCTAGCAAGGATCGTGCGGAATTTCAGGATAAAACAACTAACCATTCAAGGTCTCGTCGTTTGGAATTAATCTGAACGATTTAAAAGTGATCACTTGCTCATAGATAATTTTTGGAATTGACAGAGGTGCAAATTCATTCGTGCGCACAAAGCATGCAGTGAAGAAAGGGAGGAAGCACTATTCCCTCGTGTGTCTTCAAAGGAATGTGATTCATATATGCATTTGATTGACGACTGATATATGTACTGTTGCAAAAAAATGTTCTGTACTTTTCCGGTCTCTTTGTTTGCAATTTCGCTTTCTTTTCTCCTGAATATTCCCCAGCTATTACACTTCATGCCGAGCGATTCATTAGGTTCAAATGACACCGGCTTTTCAACTGTTTCTAATCTTAACGCTTGAAACATTGTTGTTTTTCTATATTCTTTTTGTATGCTTCGGAAACATGCTCCTTGCCAATTTGGAGTCGTATACATGTGAAAATGGATGGTGGCTGTCGAGTAGACCGGATGGCATAGCAGAAGGTTTCTGGGGTTTCGATAGGTAGGAAATGAGTGTAAACAATCTGCCCAAGTAATCTCACGACAATTTCATCGATGAAAAAAAATATTTAGTTTATTCCTCAGCCTGTTTCGATGTTTTTTTAAACGATCTTTTCAACGAGTGATCGCATTATTCTGACGCCTCTCGTTCGTTCTACTTGTGAGTAATATGAATGCTCTCGTCTTCTTCATGTATATCAAGAAATACCGAAGCAACTGAAACTATAGTATTAGCAATGTACTTTTGCGGCCAAAATACCTGGTAAAGTACTGCACTAATTCTGAAACCGCAGGTACATCACACGTACGGTACAACAGGTATTTGGAAAAGTAGTGGAAGTAAGGTGTTATACCGTTCTTTACGAAGAAGTGTAAGTACACAATGGCATCGAAATTTTCGGCGCAATGACATCACTAAAAGTGAAATAGAAGCAATTTTCTCTAGTAAATGCAAACTGCAGGCAGTAGAAAGCCTCTTCCAGCAATCGAATGAAAAACGGCTTTATGTAATGTAATCCATAGAGTTCACTTACCTCTTCCATCTAAGATCACTTCTCAGTTCAATTTCATCTCTCAAAGCTAATTAAGCATTGGTCATTAAATATGGCCATATTTCATTCGATTCGTGGAAGAGCTTTTGGGTTCAAAAAGCAATTGACCTAACCAGAAAATGAACGTCAATATTTTCATTTTGGTTGACATTCACTAATGTGTTTCGTAACTTGCTAAATAAATTCCGTTTAAGAGGCTCATCACTTCAGCAACTTATCCTCTCTCTTCATTCAACGATTCTGAATTGAAGCCGCATATATATCAAATATGGAGTGGAAAATTTCCGCTTCGTCGGAAGAATGTGAGAAATTGCGAAAATATTTTTGGATGTTTGAAAATTCTAAACTTTGAAAATAGTGAATAATTTTGACAATTTTGAACTTCCGTTAGATGAAATATTCCACAGATACGTTCAGGATGTAATACATTCGATCTTTGAAATATGAAATGAGTGGAAAGTTTCACAATTGGAAGATGTGATGAAATCTTTAATCGAGATTTCTCAGTCATTGAATTTAAACGGCATAAATTTGTTGAATTTCTTCAAGTTTCTTTGAAAGTGAAATAAGTAATAGTCGAGAAAATGAGAGTGAATCGCTGTGAAATTGTATTGGTTTTTTTTTTTTCATACGCAATCTGAAAGTTCTGTTAGAGTATGTTTCTAAACGGGAAACTATTTTACCGAAATGAATATGATAATTGGCTGAAATAATGTGAAACTTTCCATTAAAAATTAAAATCGAAAACGACTAAGTGGATTATGACACAGATGAAATGTGTCGGTTTTTACCCTCATCACCAACCCATTGCCCAACCTCCGCACCCCCCTCCACCCACCCCCCCTGAGTGAATCATAATGAGCACCAGTTGACAATCGTTTATGCTAATATATGACAAAGTTCTCAAGCAATGAAAAATTTTCACAAATAAATTCATCTATTGCATAAATTTGCTGAAAGCGTTACGGCTCAAAATCCCTCAAAGGCACGCTTGCAAATGCCACCAAGAGGTAAATAAATATATTGCATATTAATAATAATTAATGATGCATTTCATAAATTCTCAACACAAAACGAATATAATAGAGACAATGATCAAATTATTACGTCAAGAACAATTAGTCTACTATTGCGCTCATGTGAATAAAATCACTCAAAAAAAAGCTGAAATGATTCGAAGAGGAATTTTGTGGAGGAAAACTCTCTTTCATATGTGAAAGTTTTTAAGACCATCTGCCATTTGGGAATTTTTTTTATGATCGTTGCATGTTACAGGATTTGATCCATTGAACACCGGAAATAAAATCNCATCTGCCATTTGGGAATTTTTTTTAATGATTGTTGTATGTTACAGGATTTGATCCGTTGAACACCGGAAATAAAATCTCTTGATGTCTGCTGAATTCTTCATTCGGTATGAGTAGAAAATTGTTCAATCTTTTCCATGTATAGTACCAAACGAGAAATCTAAAGACGTTTGACGTTTTCTAATTTTTTCTCAAGCTTGAAAAGTCGGTATGATTCAAACTTTACAATATGCATGATTTCTGTCACTATTGTGATAACACTCATGGGTTGCAGTATGTGATCCCCAAACTTTATTTAAGTAGCACACAAATATTGTGAGATCGATGCTTTTATCTGTAGCATTATTATAGAGAAGACATAATTGTGTGCGAAGCATGAGTAGTACTAAACTCTGAAGTGGGCAACGTTATTCTTCGAAGGCTGTTTTAGCCGATCGTTTCAAAGTGTTATAGTCGGACTGAAAGATGCAATTCAGCGCATCATTCCTAGTGGGAAAGAAAAAACGCCAAACCCAATAAACAACAAAAGGGAAGGCTGAGAAAGTATACTTATATATGGAGGATCTCTGCTAAATGGAAGACCCTCGGCTAATGGCAATAATAGAAAGCCCACTCTCGTTAGGTGTAGGGGGAAATCGCCTCTCTAAAATACAAACATGATGAATTGAAGACTTTTCGCTGAATAAAAGAAGAACCTTCCTCCCTTCTTCCATCCGTCCCCTCCCCCCTCCCTCTCCCTCCTTCCCCCCATCACTGCCGTCGTTTATCGAAATATAGGGAAGCAGAATGTTGCCTTCTATTTCACGGCGTAAAGGCATTCTTTGTCATCCTTTTAATCCGCAAATACAAGTGCTCCATGGATCTGTGCTCGATTGAATCCTTTATGTACAAATGAGCTATATGGCAATGTGTACACAGCATTTCAAGACGTTTTCTGCGACAGGTCTGCCATAGGTGTTTCGATGAGTCGCCTTTTTAGGCATTGCGGAACTTATACAATCTCGGAGAGTTTGCTCATGCGGATCATAGGCTACATCATGGATCTAGCAGAGCAGTTGGATGTGCAACACCGGCAGACAAATACACACCTTTCAAATATTATAACGCTTAACCGTTAGGATGTGCTGGATGCGTTTCCCTGCATTGCGTAAAACTGCTCCACACCCACTCACTATTTCGAGACTAAAACTATATTCTCACTGAATTTTTACCCATTAGCAAAATTGTGCCAGTTCCAGCACAACTGTGTTAGGTTGGGCAACCCGCTCGCAATCAGCGAACCGGACCGAGCTGATCCGGGGTCATCGCTTTTACATTGCTGCTTGGAGTGTTCCACGGTTAGATACACCTCCTCGCACGAAGTTCAGGCTGCTGTAGCGTTACGTACTCCAATGAGGGCATAATCGAGGCCGGGTCCGCTCTTTGCAAATGGTATGCCCAGCGTAACTGCAATTGTGCAATGATCGGGAAGGACCACTGGCCGATGACCAGATGTTTGAAGCTGTAGGAAGTTATATTCATGAATTTTTCCGAGTGCTTGGTTCAAATACATGGAAATGCGGTTCTTTTGAAGTCAGGCACATCCGCTTGGACTGATATGCTTGGGCGTGACAAAGTATGCCTCAAAAATTATACGTACGCAATTGGCAGGGAGACGCATTCCATGAGCAGCATTTCGAAGGCATAGAAAATCTATTTCTGAATACATCGCATTGTAGTTGTACAGTTATCTCGTAGGCGGAACTCTCTCTCCCTCTTTTCAATATCAGGAATGATTTGTATCTATCTAACTAAAAAGAAGCAAATCAATCAAAAATTTGTCTAGCTTTCTCCATCTGCAAAAGTCATAATTTAATAGTGTGAAGTTGTGCGACTTTGCCAAATCCTCGCATCAAGGAAGAGGAAAATTGCGAGATAGATGATTCAGCTGGGAGAATGAGCTAAAAACAATAAACGACGAATATTTTCACAGTCCAAAAAACACGAATAAAAGCAATTGAAGAATCTTCATAATCCAATTGCTCGTGTATAGAAGCAACAATCGTCCGATACGACGAATTGCTAGTTGAGATAAAAATACTGATTTGATCATCAGAGGCAGTCCTTCTAAGAGTTCATTTAGGTAAAAGCCCACAAAGCGCGGCTGGTACGACAATAAATGCATGTACGATACCAAGAGAAACGATGACTGTGATTGCTTTTACCAATACCTGAAATTTCAACGATCTTTCCCTTCTAATCCATTCAACAATTGAAGAGATATTAGTGTTCGGCGAAACTCATGAACACCTCTATTGACGTGTCTTTAACGGAAAATGTTCCGTTATAAGTGGTGAGAGTAATTATTTGAGTATGAAAAAGAAATCATCGTTTCGACGAACATCTCTAAAGATGCAGTAAAAAAAAATGGTGGCCTTTGTCTAGGTACGCTACAGCCGCCTCACGAATCCACGATGTTCGATTCGATTTAGTACGGTTATTCCTTTACTCGCTAACTCCCTCAAGCTGAAGGTGATGGAGGAATACCTATAACAGCATAAATAGAGTTTTTCCGACTCTTGAGGAAGAAGATTGTTTTCCAACCACTCGCCTTCTTAACAGTACTTAGGACGATAAGAAAAAGAAGACACATCGATCGTCAGTATGATCTTTTTCCCGGAAAGACTTCTATGGACCTGTGAAATGACCATATCGCTCCGTCACTCTTGGAACTTTTTGTCTGCTTGGGAGATTCAATCCGATGATATGCCTCTAAGCATTTACAGAGATGGGAGAGATATCCTAAAGGAGAGAGGAGAACAGCTGTAAAAGTGAAAGCTTCTGCAAAGGTAGCGAATATTGATGATACCGCGATGTGTATCTGCAAGCATTTGCGAGAGGGTTTCATAAAAGTGCTCACTTCACTTAGATGACAATCGACAAATAGGACGCATAAGAAGCATAACATCGTCGATGAGCAACACTGAATTAATGGATAGCCGATTTCGTGTAAACTCATTGCCATACGTTGTGCCGTTGTCTTATCTTTTTCTTCAACGCATTTCCGATAATAATGATAGGCTATATGTGCGGGAAAATCAACGGAAAGACCAATCGATAAAATAATTATTGACATTGTCATTGGATCCAAATCAATTCCCCAAAGTGTCAATAAACCGACAACACCTGAAAGATATTTTTATTGTTAGTGAATTTAGTGCAATCGTTTCTTTTAGACAGCACAAAATGAAATCATTGTGCAATAAAGCGCTTTTGATATGAAAAAAAAAATGATTGCTAATTCAAGAAAATCTTAACAGAGTAGTCCTTTCGCTAATATCTGCTTATGCGGCAATAAAGATAAAGCGAAGAAAGTGGATAGCGACATAGAAGTCTTATCGAGTTCATTGCAACTTTACGATCATAGAATATTGCGAAACTCTGCGAGTTCTTCTTTCATTTTCATCAGTCTGAGAGATTGTGAGAACGGAAGGGGGTGGGGGGGGGGGGGGGGGGGGGGGGGGGGGGGGNNNNGGTGGGGGGGAATGGAGGAAGGGGAACTAGTTATAAATTCATCAACATTGGTTTTAAGATAAGTTGGAATACAAACTGATTTTATTGAGGAAAAAAATTGTACTTCGAAAATGAATAAAGGATTTTATTAAAACGGGAGCTGTAGCAACACTAAAGCAGAAGACGAGCACAAATGCGCTCGTCGAAACCACAAAACTAAGCAGATCTGAATGATACGAGGCTATCATTTCCGCTTCTGTAGTGGAAATGCACCTCTTCATTGCGGATTTCATAATGAAGTTTTAGAGGCACTTCAGCCGGTCTCTTTTCTATCAATCTATCCTACGTAATACCTCGTTTTGTTTCTCTCATAGTAGCGGATTATGATAGTATTGTAGAATAAAATTTATGCTTGCACAAATCGAAATTTGTTGACATAAGTGGAATTTTTCTTCGTTTGAACTAACCGAATGAATTTTCTGATGAATCAAAAAAAAAATGTATACAAACCTATAAATATCGAGAAGACTGACGCAGAAGCGATTATAACAGTAACTTTGTCGCACATAAAAAGGCAACAAATAATAGTCATACAAACAAGAGTGCAAGCAGATGTTTGTATTGTAGACGGCAATAATATAGGTATTTGATCACTAAATTCAGAACCTTCTTGAAATACAGTTGCGCCCAAATCCTATAAAAAATTTCATGTATTGCGCCATTTTCAACTAGCTTAGCTATAGCATTTTAATTTGAATAAATGAATGATCGATTAAAAGCTAGAAACATTGTAAGCGTTGTTTAAAAATCCGATGACGCATGATGCGAAGTCATCTCAATATTTTCTCACACTATACTTTCACCATCATCTTTCCTTCTCCTTATCCTCTTCAGCATCCTCTCTTCGATTGCACAATCGACAGCAATAAAATATGAATCTAGAGGTGATTCTTGGAATGCGTTTAGTTGTTTGTATGAGTAGTAATTTACTTGTCGCTCTATACCTCTGAGTGTCGCTCTCGTATTGTGCAAAAAAAAAAAAAATCTCGCCTACATTTAAGTATGCCTATCACTGATCGCTAAAACATTCACAGAACTAGTGAAAAGTGGACAAACGGATATGAATCGTTAATAAATGCATTCACTTCCTTATATTAGTAGTGATTATCTCATTGAAACGGCATCGTTATTTTGTGGTAAAACTATGTGCAGATCTAGCAACTATGCATCGCTCCCTTCATCACTAGAATGAAAGTCATTAAACTATTAGCAACTATTATTTCCTCCTCAATTGGAATTCATAACGAACAGCGCTCTTCTACAGTTGACGCTATATGAAGTAACTTCCTCAGTGTGTGTCTCTTTAAACTTTAATGAAAATATATGCTTTTAAATTGTATCGATCAAGCTATCAATCATTTAGATCTTAGTTAAGCACACTATAGACAGCCAATATGAATGTTGTTTTTTTTTTTCAGAATCTGGAGCACTTTATGGATTTATTTCTGCACCTCCTCAAAACNAAGAGGATAAATAAATAAATAAAGCACATACAGTGTAGTTATCGGTAATTGATCGCCATATCAATAGCATTCGGAACTTTTCAGTCCAAAGTGATAAATTTTTGCCATGAAAAGCAAGACTGACGAAATATTGTTCAATACTGAAATGATTACGCAAATTGAATTCGAATTTCTGACAAAAATTTCGAGATCTTAGCCGCATTCCAAATCTTTTGCTTTAAATTCTTAGCTTCAGCAGTGATCATTTCAATAAGACAACAATGAGCAAATGAGCAACAACTCAACTTTGATATCTTCACTAATCAAGTGATAAGACTCAGAAAAAAAAACACTCAGAATCGTAATTGATTAGATCGCAATAGATGCTCGATCATCTCAGCTAGACATTTCTGACAATCAGCTGAACCTATCGACTAGGAAATGCCCATATAAATACCCCAAAACTTGAAAGATTTTCCACTCAGAAAGTTTTTGAGAAATGTGTACAGTATTGTACGATCACCTGTTAGCTGAGTTGTTAAATTTCATAAATCCTTTCCAGTGTCGATACTCTGGCCAAGAAAGAAAATCATCGATACTCTCTTTGGAATATGGCTTGATTGCACCTTCCTCATCTTCATTATGTGCCAATCCTTCGTTACCATCCGCAGAGAGATATCTTTCGTAATCACGAATCCAATAACTTGTAAACTGTGCCCCACTAGATTGTGGTAAAGACTCAAAATCCTCGACCAACATATTCATTCGGATAACTCTCACAGGATCACTCAAATTGCCAACTTTAGTGACGAATAGCATCACTTGTGTTCTTTCGTTGAGAAAATAAGTATCTTGAAGTTTAGATGCCTGCAATAAACATTATTCGAATATTTAGCCATCAGAACTCACATAACACAGCTCGAAAACTATTCAGTATAACGAATTCAGCGGCTGAACGGCTCTATACAAGATCCAGCTTGAATTTAATTTCGTTTAGTAATGTAGCTTATAGAGCATTTCAAAATCGATATAAATGCAAGCAGATTTGTGTCGAGAATAATATGCGATTGCTAGAAGTAACGGAACATACTCTCGTCCTCCCCTCCCACCCCCCTTCCCTTCCAATCCCTTCAAAGGGATGTGTTTGGCACATGCATTTGCTCGGCGCTTAGTGTATATACTGTTGCAAAAAAAAAAAAATATCCTACGCTTTTCCGACCCTTTCGTTTCTAATCTCACCCTCATTTCCTGCTGTACATTCCGATCCACTAATATTCAAAAGCGATCAGTGTTCCGGATGCTTTCAATTTCGACGTAGAATAATATTATTGCCTTTCTACATCATATAGTACAATGCTGTGGTAAATATTTCTGTCCCAAAGATATAATGCCAATACCTTTGCATTTACACCTTGACTTTTTTTTTTGATTTCACACGAATTGAAGAGGAGAAATTACTCAATTAAATGTAGGCCGTCAGAAGGGGTTTGATCTCTAACTGAAATTTTTTTTTAAGAAATCACCAAAATATGCTCTAGAATAAACAGTCATTTTTATCATCAAAAACGAAATAGATGCAACTGTCAACTGATAGAGATGGCTAAAGCGAATCCAAATGAATTGAAACAATGAATGCAACAAAGCGATGAATTACCTCGATTAATGGAGAGTCCATCATGTAGAGATTATTTGGTGTTATCCGTGGTTCAATTTGTAGTGCTCCATAAATACTCACTGACCAATAGATAATCATTAAAATCGTAATAAGTAAAAATGAAAATTTTGCCGATAACCATTCACAATAATCGTTGAGAAGATTTCCTAACTGAAAGAATTTTATGCAAATGTGATAATTTGAATAAGCATAAGCATCTGCAATGAGTTCAATTAATATTCGAAATGAAGCAAAGAAATGTATAGGATGTTCAGAAAGTTCATGAACGGGAGCGAATCTAAACGCTTTCAATAGTAGAAGGTTTAAAAATGATTTTTTTTTACAGACGAATAAAGGGATAGAGTTAAATTAAAAGCGAAAAATGTTAGCAACTTTGTGGAATAATTTCTTAAAAGTGCGTTCATTTGCATATAGCATTCTTCCGTTCTTCTCAACTTTTCGTGATGCTTCGAAACGCTAGACGAGGAAATTAGGCTGGTTTTCTTGAAATGAAAAGATATACGCACAAGGTGAAAACAATCAACTTAGTTGGCTATACGCGAATCTAGCAAAAAAAGAAAAGCTTCAAACGGTTGTCTGATCACCAGAATGGTGCCAACTTTTATCTCTTTATAAGTCGTCGATAGAATGGTAGCCATTTATTGTGCATTTACGGTGATGGCTGCGCTAGATGAAGAAATAGTGTGAAAAAGAAAAAAACAATCGAAAAAGCTTACTTTAGCCTTCACGTTCACCAATGAAGTGTGCTCCGGTTTTGGGCTGTTTAACGACTGCATACGCATTTCATACTTGGCACCCAAAGCCAAAATTGCTGCATAGAGAGTAATTGTGTAGAAATAATCGAATAGCATTGCTATCATATTTCCAATGCAGAATAGTGACACCTCAGGTGTTGGTGATAAACTGCTTATTCCAAATGCGGCAACGTTTGTCAACGATGTGATGGTTATTGAAGGTCCCACATTGATCAATACCTATAAATATTCGCATACACTCACAAAAAATATCTTTTCGCGTTATTTCTCTAGTGAGTATAATAAATGACTTGCAACAATGTATAGATGAAATATTAAAGAGATTCTTCAATAAGGCTGCCTGCTGATTATTCATCTGAAAGCTCATCGCAGATGCGTTTTCCATCTTTCAAATATCGTCTCATCACAAACCATCACAGTACGAATATGAATAAGCGCAATTGTGCCATATTAATTGATGTAACAGCGTGCCTTATTGATAGCTTGTGTATATCGTTGTTTTAAATCATATCCATCTTTTAGATAAGGCTCCTATCAGTGTTGAGATATTTTTATCAACACTATCACTTATTATTGCTCATCGCAACTATCGTTTAGCCTAATTAGAATTGTTATCAAAATAATTACTATTATTTTTTGCACTTCTTATTTACAAATATTATTTTACTACTAAGCACTGCTATCATTACTACTGCTGTTGACGATTACGATCACCCCCACTAACAGCACTCATCTTAATATTTATAACACTATTAATATTCTTATCTAAATTACTAGTGGTGTATTATATAATACATGATACTGTCATACTAGTATTGCTGACAGTACATATCATATTCATTATCATCGTCACCACCATTATTCATATTTATTCATTCAGACAACTTATTATTTACTATTACTTCTTGTTATTTGATTTCATTCGATCGTTTTCAATGTTTTTCTTCTTGTTGCATCTATTATCTTATGAGCATTTTCAGTATTAGTTTCAATGTTATTGCTCATGCTATAGTCACTAGTGTTGCTATTATTACTGCTATCATTATTACTTTCGGCACCATAGTATATCCGAAAATGCTTTAAGAAGCTTTGAGTCTAATAAAATATGCCCATTGTGCAAAGTTAGGAGAATTATANACCACTATTATTCATATTTATTCATTCAGACAACTTATTATTTACTATTACTTCTTGTTATTTGATTTCATTCGATCGTTTTCAATGTTTTTCTTCTTGTTGCATCTATTATCTTATGAGCATTTTCAGTATTAGTTTCAATGTTATTGCTCATGCTATAGTCACTAGTGTTGCTATTATTACTGCTATCATTATTACTTTCGGTACCATAGTATATCCGAAAATGCTTTAAGAAGCTTTGAGTCTAATAAAATATGCCCATTGTGCAAAGTTAGGAGAATTATATTTATTTCGAATAGAAGTTTGCCTATCTTCTACATTTCATTTTCCTACTCCAGCATAAATTGGCACCTTAGATTCGATTGCATGAAAGAACTGGAAAGAGAGACTCATAACGTTAAGCTCTACCAAATGAATGTTCTATCCGGACCGAGGGGTATAAAGCTTTATGCTACTCAGCCCTAATGTACGATAATTCATAAGGTGATGAATGCGTAGAGGAGGAATTTGCTCCCCGCGACATGCAGTCTAAATTAAACTTGAGTAATTTCCATAGAAAAATGACTACCGCTGTTGCCGTAAAACATTCACACAATGTCCTCTTCCTCTGTATGTTCTTCAAGAAGACATTTATCAATCAGTGCCTTTGTGCCAATATGACTATTCACTTCAATGCCATTACAATGCATCAGAACCGGAAGTACTTTCCATTGAACCCAACTCAATGTAAGCAACCAGTCCTCTTGTTATTTTTGCGAATCATTGAACCGAAAAAGAAAAGAACGGAGAGAAATGCGTGAAATAAGTGTGAAGGTAACCTCTGCAAGACGTTCCGGTAAGGTGTCATTAGGCAACGATTTGCCTCTTCGTTCAACACACAATCGCTCCCAGGCATTGATCATGATGAACGAATCATCAACGCCTTTAACGATGAAATTATTTCAGCTCTTATCAACCTCACAATAATTCATTGTTTTCCTTTCTCTGTTTATAGCTCATTCCAGTTTTATATCTAACTCAACTGAATATAACAATTCCGACTTCCTGTATTCTTATGGAAAAGATAATGAAAATTAAGCTATGCAAATAATATTTTCGAAAGCATCTTGTCCATTTCCATATAACCTTCAAATTGTTGGTCATTCCGTAAAGCAAGGAATCGTAGAAATAATTTTTGTGAATGCCTTTCTCGGCTTCTTCCATGGATAATTCGTGGAGATATTCAATGATCAGAAATTTTTTTCAGCATTTAAATGATTGTGCAACTACAGCGCGTAAAAGAGAATAGATCACACTGAATCCCTTTAAATACTTACCTATCGCAAGCACAAGAAGAGGTGTGATGTATAAAACGGAACCGAATCGAAAACCGAACCAAAATAATGTGCCAAAAGCAGCACCGGCTGCGAGCATTGGGCATATACAGGCACTCAAAGCGTAGCTTATCTTATGGTACGACCACTAAATGAAAACTTGTGATTGATATCAACGAAGAACGTCGGAATATAGATGTAACAAGGATTATCATATCGTTATCACTCTCGAGAAGAAAATTTGCTGAAAGAACCTCGCATTTTTTGTAAGCTTTCAGCGGTTCTTTAGCATTTATATTTGTGCACCTAATAAACGCTGCTGCATCTTTCTTTGGTAGTGTTCGCGTATTTACGACAGTTCAGGTGATGAGTTGGACGCATCATTACGAGACGTGACTATAGCAAATTTCAGAAAAATAGTCTCGGTACAAGCGGGATGCAACCTCAAAATGTCGACTAACATTTATGTATCAGTAGGTTCATTTTCAATACTTCGTCATAGAAAAACGTGCATTGAAAAGTTTTTTGCACAGATTAAAGAGGATTGAAATAATCTATCGACTTCTGAATAAGGCATCGAATATAGGATTAAAATAAAAATAGCAGAATAAGAAAATAAGCAACTGAAGTTCACAAATCTACATTTGTAAGTTGGTCGAGAGGTTATTGAAGTTCACTTAAGAAGTAGATGCAGAATTTTTGGAAGTGATTTCCGCAACCGATGGGACCCTTCTATAATAGCTAATCTATCATATCATAGAGGGATATATTTCTATCAAAGGCTATGCTCATTTTTTCAGGACAGTCGCAATATCTCCATATTTTTACAAGAAGGCAATTTTTTGCTCGTCGATGAGGAACAATTTTTAACTTTCTGCGCATTTTGCTGATCTTATCATAGGAAAATTACTTCGAATATTCTAAAACGCATTATTAGTTCTCTGATTCTGTGAAGTACCTTATTGCTAGCATCTCGGCTAGTTGATTACTAGTATAGCGCATTTTTCTTGACGCTTGCTATGAAACGATGAGAGTAACTTCCGACTCATCATGGAGTATCTGTTACTTATAAACATAAGGTTCAAGAAATACGAAACCTGGTCGCGGAAGGCGGAACCAACGAAAACCGACGTAAGTGACACAATGCACATGACGGCGAATCCAACGCTAAGGAATGGGAGTAACGTATTCGTCGTTCGCACTATCTCGTCTTGTACGTAAGGAACTGAGATGGAATAAACTTTGACCAGTGTATTGTTGTGCTCCCTTAAACATTAGGAGGCTTAAAGTTAGCGCCGACCAGTGTAAACATTCTCGTCAGTTAGAAACAAAAGCTGCGAAGAGTGCGATTAGCGATTTGGTCGAGCGAAAACCGAAAGAGTATATCGGATAGAAATGAGCCAAATTTTACTCTCAAATATCTCAACTTTAAACTATGTTTTCCAAATTCGCCAATCTATATTGCTTATTTCGAGAAAATATTTAATGAGTTAGACGGTTTCAGCAAAGTCTTGAATCTCGTAAGGAGCTAGACATTTTCCATGCCAGAATTCATATCTTACATAGGAAAAAGCAAGCAGCTTCTGCCTTCAAGTGATGAAAAAAGGGAAATTTTCGTTATGCTTTTTTTCTCTATCATGTCCTAAGATTCACTCCGTGCGTCATTGCACCGCCGAAAAAAATCCCAGACTATTTGCCTTTTTTTTGGCGATTTCTGCTGCGTCTCAAGAATCGTATTGTACGTCTTTACATAACTACACACGAGTGGAACGACACATAATGTTGGTGAAGCCAAATTCTTTTGACAACTAATTAAATTTGGAATTGTAAATAAAATTGAAACAAATAGTTAACGCCTTTTTCCCGCTTTCAGCTAGAATCATTTTGAAGTGAGCTTTGTCAACGGTTGTTGGTAAAAAACAAAAATATGCAATAATGTGGTTAATACAGTTAGGCAATTTTGATAGATTTTTCCAACATTTGAATAAACTTTCTTTCCTTCTTTTTTTCACAGATTCTCAATGATAAATGCGATAATCTTTAAAAGTTGCAAGCGAAACGAATGCTTATTCCCTCAAATATTCAATAATTTTGGATGCTTTCAACTGCACAAATCTTCTCTTGCATTTAATAGGCAATAAGAAATTTTGAAAAAAAGCGATCATGATATAATATATGTTATGTTGTAAAATCAACATGAGCAGTTACTAAATAGAAAATAAGCTTTACATGGATAGATGGATGAGCAGTATCAAGACAACAAATGCGCTGCCATCGCAATGCATGATACAAGAAATTCCTCCAAAAAAATAAAAAATAAAAAATAAAAAATAATAACCATACACGTTATAATATCGGCCAACTTTTCGATTCCATACGGAAATGTCATCAACGTCCCACTTTGCTGGTTTATTCCCGATGAAGAGCATGCTAATCATATGAACATCCTTCACGTTAGTGGTCGCATTCGTTGGTCGCTTATATTCTGTCCATGTACGTACACCGTGAAAACATAAGCTCAAATCAACTTTGCGACCAACAATATTCATTATTGGGAACGATATGTCGAATTTATTGGAATCCACTTTTACATTCTTACGTATTTGTTCTTGTCGAATAAGAACACCATCCTGAATGAGAAAAAAAATGGACCATATCATTGAAGAGAGTACAGCGATTATAATGTAAACACTATCGCTCATCTATGATTCGGTACCGAGAATGAGATAGCAGAAACTATAGCCTTAAATACATAATCAAGAACAACTTAAGGAGTAGTTCAAATAAATCTTGAAAACAAATGTCTCTCTCTTAATTGCAAAGGAGGTTGAAAATTCGAGAGATAATAGGGGTGAACATGCTGCAATTTCGAAATCATTCAACTTATTTACTAAAACGTTGGAAATAAAGCTGAAAATAATTATCCTCCTGGAGAAGATGAGTAAGCAGCATTTTTTCAAAAGCTTTGACTTGAGCATACATACCCAACTCGATGAACGGATTGAAGGTGTTAGGAAGAATTGACTGCTATTGTTAAATATATTATTAAGTAATCTCTTTATTTAAAATCTCTTATCTACTTTTATTACATATGTGATTGTGACGGTCTATTATTTAATATCGGATATTTATCATACTTGTGATCGAATATAATAACGGCAGCAATAGATATATGCAGTAGCGCACACCAGCAGTGCTATTGCGCTGCAATGGCTGCAATTCCGCCAAGCATCAAACTTGATAAACGTGCTGCACGCATAAGCATTAAACTTCATCATACGGCTAATCACTAGTAAACAAGCAACACAAAAAGCAATCATTTCTAACATACTCGAAACAATACGATCGGTTCGTTGAGGTCGCAAAAGCTGCTGCAGAATTGATAGAAGCTCGTATTCTTTACTTTGAAACCATTTCCAATATTATCAAGAATATGCACCGTCTCGTTGAGGTATTCCATTCGAGTCATAGTTCCACCATCTTTGGCAGTAACGTATAGATACATATAGATCATTTTACCGTCTCCGAATTCGTCAAATACACGCATTTCATTCAATGATCGTGCATTCCGTGGTGTATATCCAATTTTAAAGTTGTCACTGGTTTCCGTGAACAATATTTTCACAGATGTCGCTGCAGTGAAGAGGAGCACTCCCTGAAGTAAACGTTCTGCATAAATAATGCTTCACAACTTTTAATGTGTATTTGAAAAGAAAATTTGAAAGGATTATCCATATGAAATGATCTGCAACGTTTATTGTGCGAATGCGAAATCAAAGCAAATCGCAGTAGAACGTTGAGAGATCGATAGAAAAATCTTCAGATGGCACTATTATAGATTATGTTTCATGCATATTGAATCTAAATTTGGTTGAGTTATTGCGATATTCCGTTAAGCAACATATATGTCACACTTTCTGTGACATTGTACTTTGTTTGGTATGCTCTTTCAATGAAAAGAAAAAGAATTCGAGAAACTCGTTAGCAATTGAAGAACGATAAGAGAATAGAGGAATTTTTTCTTCCTCCGAAGAGCGTAAAAAAAAGAGCACTTCGACCATAAAAAACGAAAAAACGAGTTAAATCAATACTTCAACTTCACGAAAAAAACAATATTGAAGGAAAACAAATAATAAATCTTCATGGAATGAATCTCGCAGATTCGTTCGTCGTTTTTGGTAACGTTGAAGAAAAAAAAAAGTGGGAGAACAATTCTTGAATATAATTCATCACTAATGAGATAATATTCACAATTTATTATGATAAAAAATATTGTTGCACTTCATCAATTCGCTAAAGTCGACTGATGTGCTTAGAATGCGCAAAATTTCATTAGATATTGAGTTTTGGTGGAAAGTTTTGACTTCTGAGGAAATATGAATAGATGTCGATATTTTTTATTAGCATATTTCATGTTTCCTCTGAAAGAAGTTTGTAGGTTATTTCGGAAAGTGGAACGACAAAATAACGAAGAGTGTGTCAATTTTTCTGCACTGTTCAGGGTCATTTCTCTCTGTTAAAGATGACGACTACGCATTGAGTGGTGTCAAATTTGCATAGTGACGCAAGAAGTTTCCCTGCTTCTCTGTAACCCGTTTGCCAATTTGATCAGTTATAAGTTTGCTTCCGGAGTAACAATCTATCTCGCGTAGTATATTTTGCCCAATGTTCGTCGGTGTTCGTCGGTCAACTGCGTTGTTTCTCATGGATCTCAACAAGATAACGATACAACAGTCTTAGTTAAAATCTGTCTCTACAAGCAGCCGGATGTCATTCAGCTGGTGAATTTTCGAACAGATTACGGCACTTTCATGACCGACTGGAATAAAATCATGCCTAAGAGCTCAGATTATCTTCATCCGATCAGATTGCTTGAGCACTATCATCATCTTGTTCTTGTTTACCATACATATTGATGCACCAGTAAAGCTATTTCTCAAATATGGCCAAGTTGGTGGTCAACATTCGATTGCGTGGACGTCCATATTAATTCAATCATATCGTTTGTCTAATATCTTTGTAGAAGTTGAGGAGAATTGAAGTCGGCAAGGTCACCACTTGTACCACTACAATGAGACCGACGAAGATTTGTTTCATTACTTCTGCGGTGTCGATTTTATCGTTTTAGAATGTGAAAAAATAAAAAAACGATGAGAAAAATGTGTACATTCTGCGCGATTACAGCCGACATAGGCGATTAGGCAAAGTGTAACCTAAAAACATTTCCACTGATGGCAGTAATATCGCGCAAAAACCCTAGAGAGACCAGGTTTCTTAAATTTCCGAATGGTTCAAATTCTCGCTTAAACGCCTTTGTGCCGAAAAAAATCGTTTTCCCTCAATAAGTGAGGCGAGCTAAACAACAACGGCGATGTTCATAAACTAATGGCAATTGCCTTCGATGAATGCCGTGAGTCTAAATTCGACTAACGCAGTCGATGACCTCTATAACTGCATGAATATGTATAACAGTTGCTACCGTCCTAGCGCCCTAGAGCGGTCATCCTAAAATTACCGAATGCTTCATTTGGTTAGCTGGCACCTAATCCTTTGATAGTTATGACGTAATCGATTTGAATATCTTGGCAGAAATATAAACTGCATTAGAGATAAGGTACAAAACATATTCTTAGAAACTATCATATCTTTTATGCATTTGTGGTTATATTCTCCCATAGAATTGTCGTAAATTTCTTTGTGGGAAAGAGACATGGGATATTTCTCAACAACAACATTAAAATATCTGAATATAAGCACAATTGAAAATAAATAATCTCACTGAAAAGTGAGACAATGAACCGATTATCGCACAGTGCAATAAATGTTACGTAAAGATATATTCCGTGCTCGGCGTTTCAACTTAATAGCGATAAGCGACCTTCTAAATGCATCATTTCGAAATCAACCGAGAAAGGGCTCCTTTGAAACCGTCATCAGGGAATTCATTCGTTAAAATGAATCAACAGCATCTCATACTTCAAAACATCCTACTTGATGAGCTACTGACAGCGAAGCGAATAGACTGTCGGTGTTGAGGGTGACGTGACGATCTAAAAATATTTCATATGACGCTTATGCATCATTTGGCCTTTGGCGGAAGGAAAATAGAAATTCGGAATGAATATAAATGTTTCGGAAATATCTTCAAAAAAAAAACAACTCACAATGATAACGGTGATTGGGAATTCGGCGACAACATATGCAAGTTGACGAAAAAAAGCCTCGAGGCAGCGCACAAGAATTGGTAACTCTTTTCTGTGCATAGTTCGTTACAACAATAATCCAAGTGCTGCAACGAAATTTTCATAAGCCATATGGCGCAGAAATCGAGGAAAATGCTTCGGATAACCGACGAAATTGAAGAAGTGCGAATAATCGAAGATAAAAACATGGAAACAAAGAAATCAACGAAACAGAACCGACCGGGCCATAAATAGTCAACTCCATGTTCTGGAAAATATGAACAATATTCCAAAGAACCATTTCTCTACTATCGAACTAGTGATTCATCGGTACCTATGAAGTACCCTCAAATCTACGTGAAAGGCAATAGAGTCGCTCGAAAGAACGCTAACGCCCATCTCAGTAGATTTCGCGCACGCAACACTCAATATACACCATATCAGCTCTAACAGTGAGATGAAATCTAGGTGGTTCTACATAGTCGCAAAATGCGAAAGGAAGATGAGGAAATTAGGAAGCCTCCTAGACAACTTGAATCAACAGGCACTTTTCGATCGCAAGATCAAGTCTTAGTGTCTTAGTTTTCATATGATTTCAACCTCTAGCCAATAACGCTGATCCCACCTGATCTAGTGGGTGCCGAATGAAACGTTCCGAAATCAAATCAGTGACCGCAGGTACATGAAATTTGCAACCGGATATAATGTTATCGCAAAATGCCATAGATGACGTAGGAAAAAACAGTTTCCGCAGTTATTTTTTAACGAAATTACGCATGACAACTTCATCTTTCGTTAATGGCCTTTCACTCATTAGTGCAATGGCGATTTTTTTCTTCTTCCTAAAATGACAAATTCCGGTCCCCTAGCACGAAATATTTGACGTATTTTGTCATCATTGCAATGTGGAGTAGTAGGAGGAAATGAGAAGATTCTTGCTATAAAAGACATTTTACGCTGAAATCTCGATATAAATTGATGTCGTAACCAATTATGTGCAAAATTTTAGGCTGAAAAAAAAAATGCAACGAGAAGCATATCATCAAAAGAACACAAAAACTTCTTGCATGCATGAATTAGATTATGCCCTCTGAGCGCAATAGTACAATGATTAAATCATCGCATTTGCTCATAACGTTCAATTCCCTTACGCTATTATTTTGAAAAGAATCAACAAAAATCCTTGGCTTGATTTCGATTACTTCACAACGATGACCTATTTGATGCGTTGAATTGAAAGAAAAGTAAGCATTCCGTTCGACTGAATAAACATATTTGAAGTGCTCTAATTTTAATAATTCAAGCACTAGAAATTTACACTCCAACAAGTGAATGAATGGATTAATGGATGGATTGGCATTAAAATCGAGCATCTAGGATATCCATTTCAGATGATTATGATGTTAATATTGTATACTTATATCAATAATGAGAGTGAGACAATGCCAACTGCAACACTAGAAATGTAACCGAATGTGGACAATAGTGTGTGATCAACTCAGCAAAACTATAGATTGGTAGACCGTATGAATAACGCAAATGAAGTTGAAACGGCAACATGAAGAATAATGAATTGAAGAGGATGAAAGTAAAAGCCGAGAATCGAATATCGCAAGTTTCGCCGAAGAAAAGTACCAACTGCAGATGTTGATCTATAGATCGTTGATTAAAATCTGGGCGCTTAGACCATATTCTTTTTAAATATTTCTGATTAGTAGTAGTAATCCCATTCCTGAAAAAGCAAACAACTCGGAAGCTCGCCAGCATTATACTCTTCAGCTACCAATTTATGAGTCTTCCAGAGTTCAGCATAGCATGGCAATGAGGAAAACCCCGTAAAACTATTATCACGGACAAACACATGTTTATAGGAGAAACATGGCGAGGTCACCTCGAACTGGATCACGACGCAAACCAGTGTTGGCAAAGTGTCTTTGTTTGATTCCAAAAACATTGTGAGAGTCGTTTATTGGTTGCTGCGAAGTACACTTGTTTCCTCGAGCCCAAAGTGCTCTTTTTTTGAACTGCACTCAACTAGCACTAGGCGTAACCATCTCATTATTTCATTTCACTTGTTTTTTGATTTTACGGGGCTCATTGAGACGATATTGATAAACATACATCGGTGGTCGAATGCTGAGAATGCTCGAGTGTCACACTGTTCTAGATAACTAGAATTTCCGATGAAAACCAGTGATGGATGAGTCTTGCAAATAAAGTGACTCCCACTCGGATAAGGCCAACGCACTGATTGAAGGGGGCTTCAACTGCTACTCGGCAGAAGAACGAACTAGCTCACTATGATATTGATCACAATGAAAAGCAGTCTTTACTACTCCAAATGATAGACTAATAAATCGACTCGGGAATGGGCCTACCTAATTGAGCCTTTCGAACCCAAAAGTATTACAGTATCAGCTATAGATAATAGCCACTGATTGTTAAGAAAAGAAATATTATAGAGCATTTCAGATATATGCAAAAAATCCGATTGCATATGAGAATGAAAAATTAAAGTGGTTCAAATTGTTTTTCGCGAGAAGGAATTTTCGTGAGGGCCTCGACGCGAGTTGGTGTAAAGTTGACTCTACAAATTTCTAATTGAGTTTCTTTACTCGTTTCTTTTTGTTTTTTTCTTATTGACGGCATTCTTCGTTACTACCCATAATCGCACTAACAACATCAACGATATGAGTACAGCGAAAGAAAGAATTCTTTTTGAGAACTTATAATAATGATAAATATTCGCACTAAAATTAAAGAAATGAACTCAATTAGACATTTTCGATAAAAGTGACCACTTACTTATCTTGCAAATTTTAGACACATTCCAATGATGGAAGAGAATTGCAGGAATAACCGAAGCGATGAATAGCTGACAATTCGGGAAAGCGATCGAGAAAGGGGGGCTGGACCGGAAATATTGCTAATAGAGAGTCATTTATGGACAATTCAACTATATAATCGCATAAATTCTCATCTTTCTAATTGATGAGTTCACTTTCTCGAAATAAGAAATGAAAAGTTCAAGAATATAAGCGATGATTATCAGTTAGCTAAAATGGCAACGATTGATAAAGTCTTTCCTCTATGTATCGAATGGTAACCGATCAAGGTTTCTTCCGGTCAATAACCGATCAGAAGCAATCAATCAATCAGTTTCAACCGAGATTTTTTTCCAAATAAATGGACTTCAAAAATATCGGTCAACTGTCGACATAAGGCGTCAGTAGTAATTAAAATTTTGTTGAAAACACTCAAGCTTTAAGAGTTTACTTCGATTATCAACTAGAAGCAGCCGACTTAAGACGTAACTTCACTTGAGAGCGAAAAAACTAACCTTGTTTCTTCTGCTGAACAGAAAAGACCGTTTTTCACAACGATATGCTGGTATCATGTCTGATTTGAACAGCGATTTTTCACATAAAAATTACAAAGTGGATTTCCGCATGTGAATCGAACACACGAATTGAGACCAATCAGAATATCAGCCAAACAGTAGACCACTCCAAACAGCTAGAAATTCCGTTAATACGGGCCACCTCAGATAGGTGTAGATGCAACGAAAGAACGCAAAAACAATGAGAAGCAGATAGAAATCACACGAGGACAAGGAACTGATGGAGAGAACTTAACAGAACAACAAAAAGGATAAGCATCACCATGGATCACCATGGAACACGCACTCATGTTTAAAGAATATCATCATAATCTTTCCGATGCACTTGCTTCCACTGACTTCCACATTCGTACAATTGAACATCTCATGGCAACGAAGAGAGAAAAAATAATAAGTGACGTCATTTCAAAAAAAAACGAACCTGATTTCTACGATGACTGGCAACAGGAAGTCTTGACAACACGAAAAGAAACCAAGAACCAAAGTCAAAGATTTATCTACAATCGGCTGATAACACCGGATGGCACATGTGCAATGAACTCGACCACGCTAGGGAAATCGGATGTGAGGGGGAGGGGGGTTGGGGAGGGGGAGGGGGATGGAAGTAATAGCCACCGGGGATTGAAAAGCCCACAACGATCGGTCATATCAATAAAGCGCACCAATGAGCCTGCCATCGTGATTGCAATCAGTAACATGCTTGTAGGCACGTCGATCTACCGTCCGATCCCATAATACATAAGCCATATGGCCATGCTTTCCGATTATAAACACAACAATGAATGCAGCATAAATGACAATTAACCGTCCTATGATTTCGAAAGCAGAAACATTCCCTCAGCGATCGTTGTCAAAGAACGACCGTCGTCATACTGTTGTAAGAATTGCTCGCCATTTAAATGAAATTATCGCTAGCAGCTAATCAACCCAACTTGCAAACAATAACGCAGAATGTATGAGTTTAACTCACAACGTTGTTTACATGGGATTTTTGAATAGGAGGAGCTACAGGTGTGATGATGAAATATTCCTCGAGACTTCTAAACGATCAGGCAAAATGGTATTCTCTGATGCTCACCTGCTTAGCATCCTGTTAAACAAACCACCTCGACATCATAAGTTATTTCAAAATCAGCAATGTATAGCAAGATATAAGGTTAAATGTTCTTAAAGGCAAAAAGAATGAACATGGAAGATAGCTTTTTTTTTGAGAAATAGAAGAATGAATGATTAGAGTAGCTGTTGGAATTGTTTTCTCTCCCTCTTCCTTCAAGGACGAAATCGCCCTTCAAAAGGTGCCATGGCTCATCATCATTCATTTCCATAAATAGAAGGAAGCGACTCGTTCCAAAAGTATTAAATCAGATTCCCAACCACCACTGATAACACGACAGGGACTCTTGCAAAAATTGGCACTAGCAATGAAAACAGCAAGTATATCCCGAGCAACAAATTCAGGAGTGCGCTATTCATACACTGTATTCTTGGAAGTTTTGTTTTATTTTCTTTTTCACCACTGCACTTCTTAATAGACACTCTGTTTACATCGCACGCCTAGTGCCCTATAATAGCGTGATCTGGTTTGGAATTTCGTGAGCAACTGTTTGATCAGAGGAAGAGGATGCACTTACGTTCATTTAAATCACCGATGCATTTATTCGTTACTACCAGCCTGATTTTCGAGAGAAATCTAACGCCATTCACCAATAACACAGATTATTCTATGGAAATTGCTTAGCGGCTTAAGCATCCTATTGCTACGAGAGTTCTATTTCATGCTCACAAGCCAACTTATTCAGAGAACCGAAAACAAAGCTCACAGCTTTCTTCCGCGAAGAAAAAAAAAGCTAATTTTGCACATTGTAGCTAGTTCATAACTGCACAACATTTCCGTTGAAAAGATGCCCTATAGCAAGCCAACAGAACTATTCACTGAAATTGACCTTCTTCACATTGAGAAGGGACTGCGATCATAAATGCTCGAAAGATATCGAGATCCTTTATCAACGATTTTTTTCTAATTCTCAAAATCAATCGCTCGACCTGATTGAAGACACCACTATCGACTCGTTTAGAATTCCGAAATGAACTTACCAGAAATGCATATTGTTCATGTTTAAAGCAAAAAAGGGAACGACACAAATTTTCTTCGACTCGACTACAATGAACAACAACCAAGGAATGAATAGCGAATACAAAAACCACTTGTTCTCTGAATAGTCTCATTCGTTTTCTTTTGCATCATTCTTTTCGTCGAAATCTGCATCAGCTGTATGAGCACATCAACGACAATTAACACCTTACATGAGCCGTTGGAAATCAACTCCTCCCATACATCCATTTCGGAGTACAATCATATTTCCTCATTGCTATTGGTACCTCTTTAATGTGTTTGCTTTAGAAGCATAAAAATATTCTCAAATTAGGCTCACGCTTTTGAATAACTTTTGAATACATACATCACTAGAAAATAGCTGCTACATCATTTGGCTTAGCCTTTAATTAATTTGGGCCTCCGTTGCAGTTTGTCTTGCCTTTTCTACAAAACCCCACTCTCTTTCATGTCGAGATCGTTGATATTGCCGTTGATATCCTTCTAGTTTCTTTTTTAAAGAAAAAAGCGACGAGAATTCTATAAACTTTTTTTTTCTCGCAAGAACGAGTTTCACTGAAATTTTTGAAAAGAGTAAAGTTGAAGAATTTTTGAAACACGACTATAAAATGGTGCAGATCATTTGCTTCACTTATATGAAAGATTAGATGTGGAAATTTTGATCGCATTGAAGATTTACTCGGATGACTGATGCTTATATGAGCGGAAATTTTCAGAACGTTTAGGAAATTTCAGAAACTTAACGACAACAAAAATTTTAAAGAGCGAGAGATGTATTCAAGTTCGTAGAAAATATGTCACTATAATGGGATAACTGCATGAAAATTCCGTAACTTAATCATTTTATCTCTGTTATCATCACTTAAACACTATTCACTTCTAATGTCTTCATAACAATACGTTTTTTTTGGCAATAATTTCAATGAAATCATCGAAAGATTCACTCTTCATAGTAATAAATAGATACGGCATTTTTGAGGGATTTTTAGTGTTTGCTGAAATTTCGAAAATGAAAGAAACCTTTCGACGAGAAATTCAAATAAAATGATCGACTGACAAAACAAATTCTCTTCAAAAGGAGCATAGATTCTACAAAAAAAGGGTTAAATACTGAAAATATACTCATCTCTTTCGACTCAAACGACTCAAACAAATGCCAAACCCAATAATCTTTCGATTTGATAAGCATTCATCGTTGTTTTTTTCCTTTTGTTGTGGTTATTTTTGAATCACCATTGAGAATTCTTCAATTATTATGCCATATATCTTTATTTCGCAATTGATTCGAAAATCTTTATGAAAGTTTTTCTCAAATTTATTTTTATTAACAATTATAGAAAAAAAAAACTAAGATAAATGATGCATAAATTATTTGCAAACGTTTCCATTGCGCATAATAAATGAAATTTGCATGTTTAGATTAGCGTAGGATATTGATGTAGATAACAATAAGAAAGTCAATTATACTAATTGCTATCGTAAAAATTTGTATATTCCATCATATCAAACGAAATAAAATAACGGCAAATATTGAAAAGTGTCGATTAATTCGCTCAAATTTTCACCAAATATTATCCTCAACGAAGGCAAAAATGCAAAATCCATTTCGAATTCAATCATATGTCAATCATATGAATTCAACTAAATTTTACTAACGCATTTTGCTAATATGTGAAGCATTTGATGAAATTGATGCATTAACAATGTGAAATTGATTGTTTATATGAACGCATCCTATGATTTATACATTTGAAGCATCGAAATTTATTATCTCAATGATTAGTGCTTCTTGAGCTAAAACAATGCGAATAATTGGCGAAGAAATTGTGAATTTTCACTATTTAAGAAGATTTATGGAATTCAAGCCAACTTTTTTTNTGAATTTTCACTATTTAAGAAGATTTGTGGAAATCAGCCAACTTTTTTTCTCATTCAAGAATTTTTTTCCTCAAAGAATTCTTCACGTAGACATATTCTAGCCAATAGAATTTACCCAACAAATTTAGTGATAAATATGGATTGGAATTTTAGATCTACGTGTAATAGATTTCATATTATGCATGACATAGACATGGATACTTGTTAAGCATATTATATGACATGAGTCTTCGTCATAGATATGCAATCGACTCATAATAAATATATCTATAAAGTCAATGAATTCCCGAAGAATATATTTTATTCTAGAAATGAATTGCTAAAAGCCAAATATAAAACATGAGCCATAGTTCATTTTTGACGTGAGATTTTTCTATTGAATGGCGTTTTATAGTTGTGTATCTTTGAGTGTAGTTATTTGTATCTTTGAGTGTAATTACTGTATCTTTGAGTGTAGTCACTTCTTATATAGTGTAATACAATTTGGTAGCAGTAAAACCTGAACAACTCGTAATACAAATTGAAAGTCGAGGCAATTGCAAAAACTAAAATACACCTTTTGAGATGTTTAAAACACTCTCTTCAACATTTACCTTGATAGAGACGATTCATTCTTTCATTCTTTCGGTAGAATATTCGCTAATTTAAAGTGAGAAAAAATTTCTCAAAATTAATCAGTGCCGTCGAATCGATGAGAAATTATCTTCCGGATGGAATAGTATGACAATATATTAGTGAAATCATCACCTACAAGGATTAGTGCTAAACGCGTTAAAGTTGAAGAACATCGATCATTAATTGGCATAGAGCCACTTCCCGTTTACATATTTTTACTTCTCTAGCATACAGTTGCATTTTTTTTTTTGGTTGCATTTAGTGCTAAAAAATTGATTTGATCGGATATGTGCACTTTTGTTACACCGATTGATAGAAGGAAACATTGAGTGAAGATATGATCCATCACATTTCGATATGGGAAAAACTGAGAGAGTCAAGAGTAACNATAGAAGGAAACATTGAGTGAAGATAATGATCCATCACATTTCAATGTGGGAAAAATTGAGAGAGTCAAGAGTAAGTCGGGAATCACGAGAAGAACAACATAACTCTCCTAGTTCACTTCCTTTCAAAGCAACGGATGTCCCCTTCATAGCCAAGTCCTGAAGCTATTCGTCATTAGTGGCAGCCGACCTAACGACATATAGACAACCGATCGCATTATCAAATATTTGTGCCAACCAGATGTCCATGAGCAGCAACCGACTGAGAGAAACTCGTTGGCCACTGACGACGCTGCGAGAGGTCCACCACCAATCGAAATTGATCAGTGCTCATTGCCTATTTATGTTGGAGATGTTTGGCGGCGAACATCCATGGACTTTCAGTGGTCACTGTCATGACTGGGAAGTATAAGAATTTTTGCTTGAGGTCGCAAATGCGTATGGGATGGGTCGCAAACAAAGCAGACTAGAACTAATGGCAGCATGATGTAAAGTGAAGCCAGCGATATGCGAAGCTATTTTGGCGGTATATGCGAAAGATCACAAAAGTGAAGCTATTTTGGCGGTAAGGTTATATTTCACCCCCTGAGTAAATTTAAGGTAGGAGGATGAAGCTATCGGCTAACAAACGACGATTCAAATGCTTCTCATGGAATTTTTCGTGAATTCTTCAGCCTATCATGAGCCATATATTCGTTACTGATCTTTATGAGCTCATACTACAATGCTCCCGTTATTTAGAGACGATTAACGGAGATGCATGACACAAACTTCGCAAGTTTTCAAAATCGCTCATGAACGCCTTCCGTTGTACTACTCCCCANCCCCCCCCCCCCCCGCTCCCTCCCCATTGAACAGCGTACGCATTTGGTCGCAATCAAAGCTTTCTTGACCACGCCCTAAATGCTGCGAATCCCGTTTCATACAATGAGTAAAAAGTACTTGAGCAGATACATCATCAACTAACCCAATTATATATAGATATCTGCATGGACAGAATAACCTTCGCTTCAATGAATATCGGCTCCGAGAACTTGCAAGCAGCACAAACAAGCCCTACGGCCTCAAGATCAGGAGGGAAAGCGATGAATAATGCGCACCACATGCCGAAGCAACTACATTAAGTGGATATAGAAGCAGGGAAAGACGGCATAAAATATCATGTTTGCTGCCTACGTATGCTGTCCTCTTCATATCCACTAAACCGATTCTTTCACTTCATCCGGCTCATTTTTTGTTTGTGTTCTCATTAAAGCTTGTAATGTTTCTGCGCGTACTTACATTATTTGAGTAAGTGGAAGTGTAGTCTTTTGGTGATTGCTTCTCCTCCCNCCCCACCCATCCAACCGCTCCTCCCCCCCCCCACCCCCCTCCAATAATCCCATCCCAGCAAATGGGAATTTTTTGATTGGGGATCTTTGTTCAAAAGAAACGTGAAATAGCCCTCTATAAGAAACAATAGTGGTCTCACTAGTACCGATAGGTGAAAATAACAGAAAAACGATATGTATTTGTAAAATGAGAAAATTAGAAGCACGATGACATTGCATAGCAAAGACATATACGAAGAGCATCATCACAGCACTAACAGGGACGATGGCATTTTATTGTCAATAAGGTGCACCTTTTGCCTCGAGGTCATTTTTTTTTTCCATAAATTTCAGTTGTCGTTTCATAGAAGATAATGTGGAGATGCTCACCACTTCAACTCTAAAGAAAAAAGAACATTTGATCAATGAAAAGAACGTCTCAAGAAATTAAGAAAGCATAAACAGGTTTCTCGATCGCAATGACGCGTACAGTAATCACCTACCAACAGTTTTTTTTTTGATAATTTTTTTTTTGTAAATCGAAGTTTGTTCCGTTAAAATTAAAAGTGGGTAAAAACGACTCATCTTACCGATGATTACCGCTCGATTCGTTTTTCTACTTCTCGAACAAATTCTAGAAAAATATGATCAATATTCTTTAATTCTTATGGAAATCAACCACTCATCTCATCAGAGTTCTTTCGATATGATTCACCTAGAAATGCATAACGTTGATCGAAATTCTAAAATTTCTGAAAGAAATAAATAAACCCTCATGTTTCTAGAGAATAATTTTTATTCAATCTAGTAATCAATATTAGAAGAAGCGTTTGTATGCGCCCTTCGATAATATATGCAAATATTGATTTTCGCATAAATTCGAGAAAGATTTCACTCGTTTCAACATACGTTACACTTCTCTTAATTGCTCTTTCTCTAATACTTTATCTTAATTAGAGCTATCCAAATGTTTCACACCGTCTATTTCGCCATTTCAACAATATTCACCTTATCGCTAAACTTTACTTTAATTTATAGCCGAATATTTCATGTTTGAAACGACACTTAAGATACTTCTAAAGAGAAGCAATACATGCATGAGTGATAAACCTGTTTTTTAGGCCACTAAACACTTCTGCAATTGAGTTTAGAATTTTCAGACCACTTCAGCCAACGGCTCACTAGAGCTCATACGGAAAAAAAAATTAACGGCAAAGAATTCTGAAAAAGCCCTCGCGAAAAACTGAATACCTCAATACG
>JAARMF010000790.1:0-54971 GCA_022844705.1 Toxascaris leonina | reverse complement strand
AATTCCCCCCCGATGAAGGCTGAATTTTCATCAGTATCACCGACCCCATACTTTGCAACACCCTCTCACCTTATTGTAATTTGCTCCTTATGAAGTTACATTATGAAGTAGCATGACAACAATTAGAAGAATGGGCGAGTGATTGGCGATAAAGCGGCTCGAACACACAAAAGGTAAGAGAGATAAAGCAATATAAAAGTTGAGATATGTTCTTATAACATTCTGATTTTGCTTGTAGATTACAAGAACACAACAGGAGGATGCAATTAATAAACGCAATTAATCATCGATGAGCACAGATGAGGAAATAAATTTGGATATCTCTGAGGTTACGCATGCTGTGTGTTGCAGAGAAGCGATGCTATGTGAACGAGAACATTAACAACGCATCTGAACATAAATGCCATCGGGGGGAATTAGATGACAGTCGTGAAGAACTCGAACTCCAGCAATTAGAAAAAGATAACACCCCTTTGTTCATGCTCTACACAAATTTGAACGAAGTCGGCGACAGAGAGACACGTGAGGGCGGAAACATCCTTCATGATCTATAAATGGCAAGGTGTGGTCCATCCTCGCACCTCCCCCCATTTCGAAGAAGACGAAACGACAAAAGTTCGACGATATTACTCCTTCCACACTAAAGTTTTGACGAGATTCAGTGACGGAATTTATAATCGTTAGGTGCAATAACGTTCGGATGGAAGGGGTTAACTCTGGTTGTACATATAGGAGAAGGAGGGAATACAGAGGCGGCGTTTTCTGTATAGATGACAATAAGTGCATGCTGAGTAGTGATTTAAAAAGTTTGTCAGAACTAAGTAATGGCTTTCACCTGATAGATTTTGAACACTTTGCTGGCATAGTCTAAAAGCCACCAAATCAACGACTCATTCAATCGGACGCCCCACAAGAAACCCGAGGAGGAAGTTTGTTGACAGATGTTCGGATCTGAGGAGAATGTAGGTTGAACGAGAAGAAATCAATAAATAAGAACCTACCAGTAAGCAGAAACAGCGAAAATAATTTTAATCGACTTCTGAGCGAGTGTCTCGTATTGACGTCCATTCTTCATGTCGAATTGTTGAAGAAGTACGCCACGGCCGAATCCTATAACATTCGCTTTATTGAAGTGATTTCCTGGAAGGTCTGCTATGAACAATGCAAAGCAAATTCGCTGACAAATACTGATCGCGTTTCCCATCCCATCCTCTGATTTATTTGGACAAACAGTTTGCTCATCGCATTGAAATTTACTGCTCATCGACTTTTCTTGAGTAGAGGAATGCCGCAACACAGTGAAGGAGGAAAGCTAACGGCTCTGCGTGTTGCTTCACCTCTTCCATCTAGCATTAATGTCGTCCGCACAAAATTCAAACACAGTCCGCGTAAGAAACCACAAACCTGTGCAAAACCATAAAAACACAAGAACCAAATGCACGAATTTCAAAGCAATCGTAGAGGCTATAAGCCAGATGCAAGAGATTATGTGCTGTGCATGCCAAAGTAAGGATTAGAGAGTCTCATGTGCTCGAAACTTTTCAACAATCACAACGCGGAGATGTTCGTTCAGGGATTAGCGATGGGACTGGATCATGGCGCTCTCTTGAGAAGGACATCGACGACGAACAGCGTAATACTAAGCACCTATCAAATGCGTGATGAATCGGGACAGGCTAACATGTCTTGGTTCAGATGTCTAGTTAAACCACTCGACTGCGTCTATTTTTTGCGGCTACAGCGTCAAAAGTAAATGACAATTATTATAGGTTACAATCAAGTTGGAAAGCTTGCTGGAGGGCTTTTGTTTCCCACTACTCAACTGCAGGAAATGTTTTATAAAACGATCTCTCCTAAACGAATAAGCAGCTTCAATACAAGCTATTATTGGACATTATATGAAGGACAACAAGGCAGAGTATATACACGGCAGCAAGGCATACAGCACAACGCACGCAGTCTATTGATATTATGACTGACTCCAGAAAACAATAACCGGATAATGGTTAGTGTTACACCAATACAGGACGTTACAAACGAGCAAAACGCTGCCGGGTTTGGAAGACAACTGACGGGAGGGAATACTTAAAAATATTCGCCCATCACGAACCTTTGGGTAAAAGGTGGATCATCGCAAAAGGTGTGGTGTTGCTATCACGCTGCATCGTTCGGGGCTGAGTGGCCACGCAATGCCACGTCCGATGGCACAGAGGGCGCGTGCTATTGATTCCGACGAAAAAAGTGAAAGTCCAGCACGCGAACAGTTGCCTTTCAAGCGCATTTGCAAATTTCCTTTGACAAGAGTCAGGGTGGCATCTGCATGGGCCTGTGCATCCTCATTGCCCATGTTTTCAACTCGCCAGCCCTGAAATTCGAGCTTGGGAATTTCGTGATCTGAGTTCAATTCACAGTGTGGCCACCACCATCATCATCACATTGCTTCATTCGAAAATAAAGAAACATGTGTCAGTTTATCTGAACAAATACGTGCTCTACAAAAACGAAAGCATTCATGCATCACGAATGAGGTAGTACTGACAAAAAGGCCAAAGCAAGGTGAAACACATTAATAACATATTGACTGGTCGTCTACTCCCCTCGGGCACGTTAAGTCAAATTAGGGTGGTGTCGCTTTGAAAGCATTGGGTTCCAGCTTCCACAATGTCGGCTGGTAGTTGATTTCATAGCCGAATGACTTGAAAGGAAAATGAACCTAATACACCTATTTTGGTTGAGAACCTATGTTGTAGCTGAAAAGGATGAAATCGCGAGCGTGTTGAATGGAGCGAACGCAAAGATGCTATGGAATTGGATATCGCAGCAGCCTTTCACTAGCTTAAAGCATAAACGGATATCAAATTCAAGTCGTCGCTATTTCAAACTTCCCAGATCGAGAATTCGCAGTCTTTCAGGATAGGAAGAATTTGGAAAAGTCTTACGAAAAGCAGATTTTCGTATCGCCTCTGCATATTTTCAATCAATTCAGCGTCCTTGTCAACATATTGTCGCCATATGACCTTTTACACTCGTGTTGAAGATGACTTATCAACTTACAATGGATTCACAAGGTATTACTCAGTTACAGTCATGGATTCCCTTTTCCGGTGTCTAATCTAACTAATCGGTGTAATTTCCGCTTTAAAAGGCAAGCTTGTCCTATTGCGGGTGGCCACTTTGCCACAGGATTATTGAGGCTAGTGCGCGTGCGCGAGGGCACTAGATGTCCGCTCGCACATGCGCATTATTAAAAGCCCTAAGTTACGAGTCTGAAGTCCTCGACCTGTCGCTCTTTCTCTCTCGCTCTCTCTCTCCCCCCACCAATCCCCCTTCCCCCCACTCTCCAAATAACTATTATTTCATAAAAGGTTTGTTTTACATTCACATCAGTTAAACGGCACACGCATTACTGTACAAGCTTGATTACTTCCGGCTGATCTGAAGAAGTGCCGTANAAGTGCCCTGAACTATAAAAAACATATTGCGGGGGTCGGCATGTCACGCACTTATAATTTGTACTAAGTTGCTATCCAAGTGAACGAGCATATTCAAGCATATAAACTGAGGACATATTTACGTAACGCCTTTTCATCACTGAACTTTCTCCACCCCATGTAACCTATAGCGTTGTGCAGCCAAGGGTGTAAATAAGAGATGAGACTCACCCTCTCTGCACAGTACGTGTGACGAAGCGAACCGGCTGAATAAATACTTGCCAGTCGCTCCTGCACACTTGCTCACTTGTTTGAGTGTGTGGATCGCGACTGAAAGTATCAGTGGCAGTGTACTTTCCTAGTCGCCCACCAGAAGGTCGATTGTATAGGCATGCCTTCTTATCAGTCCACTCTCCATCCCAACTCCAGAGCAAGGATCCCGACGAGACGGATACCTCTTCCAAGATACGATCGCTGAAGGAGAGCTGATCTTTATTTGGAGTGCTCGAAGCTCACAGCCTGTTCGTCGCCCACTCGCTCCTCGAATCCTTCTGCTCCGTGATAAAAGAAAACTCACCATAGAGTCGCCAATGAGAATCGTTCAAAAGAAGAGTGAGCAGGTGGCGCGCCTCTCCAGCACCAGTAATTTCGCCACACCGGCATAGCTGTCTTCTTGCAAACTCGCAAATAAGCCCTTCCGGCAGTGCTAGGGTAAGGTGGGTTACCTGCTTCATGCAGTACCTTTTAAAGCATGGCGGCTATACATGGTGGACTGCCGTGATCCAACTCGCCAAACTGACGAAGGTGAAGGAACCTTATGAGTTTAATGTTTATGCTTATGTATTGAAATAATGCTCTTGCGATCTTGAAATTGGAAAGTGCACGCAGCAGCATTAGCACTCAGAAATAACAAAAACTGTTCCATCATGTCGCCCATCCCTTCGTCTCACCTTAGCAACGTTCTCAAGACCACCTGATTGCATCTTTTTCATATGCGATAAAATATGTCTGCTTTAATATTTGTCAAACGCACCAAAAAGGTCACTAACGTATGGCATTTCGCAAGCCGACCTTATCGCTGAAACATGGAGTACCAACAACAACATTACTGACTCTGTGGAACCAAATATTTTCACGATGAAGGAGAGGATCGTGTTGAAGGAGTTTGTGTTATGCACAGTCTTGCCAGCTGTCCTCACAATATTGAAGCTGTGTGATCTTTTATTTACAAGCACATTAATGACTGCTTGACGTCGGAGACCAATTTGAGTGGTACGCATCTACAGCGTCCGAACACAAGTTATGGGGCATTTACCGTCTTGTCATAATGCCATGTGGTTATGACCCCTACTTGCGAAACCTTCTATCGTTATCTATCGTTTCCAGATGCAAAGATTCGAAGTTTTCCTCAGGCCGAGTGAAATTCCATCCGTACAACCGAACTCTCTTGTTATCAGTTTTCAGTTTACGTTTCTGTCGACGAGTATCTGTGGGAAATATTTTCCATGAATGGCGCTCAAATAGCTTCTACTAAACATGTGAAGCCCTTCCTCTAGATAAGTGCTCTAATGACGCATAGCCATTCCTTGGGGACCCGCTTCATGTGGCGTTGAAGGACCGTTCTGCCCACCCACCACTATACGTAAGCTGCTCTGCAACGTTTCTACGATTCTGACCATGGCATCGTCAGGATTCGAAACTCTCGAGGAAAGCGAAACTATATCGCAAAGCATTCCTCAGTGGTTAGGCAATAATTATTTTTATTGCATCCGCAAACTGACATATTTTTATTTCACTGCTCGAATGCATCACAATTTTAATTCATTGAGCACCTCGCAGTGTAAAACTAAAGCATCTCACATACGCTTATTGACTAATAAAACCTACGACTCGAGGCTTCAACGCTTGAGCCTCAATTCTGTAGAAGGTATTGGCATTGTCAGTCCGGAATATAACTGAATTCACGCTTCATTTGTGAATGCACTGCGCTTTCAAAAAGTCGCAAGTGTGTCTTTCGCTTCTTTTCTGAATGCCTAAACCTGAGTGCACAGTGTTTCTCACTGAGTTGCCCGGAAAGCATTTTACCAGTGACACTCTCGTTTTGATGCAAACAAAGAGCCGCAAACTTCTAATATAAAGGTACAAACATATTTCACCCTCTTCTACTGGAAAAGAATATAACCATAGCCGAAGAATACGACATCCTTCCGGAACCATTAGATTGCAGCGTTGTGCCAAACCCGTGAAAAGACCTCCATTTTTTTTTTTTGAGGTATCCATTTTGGAGGGAGCTGCACTGCGTTTACTACTCAAAGTTTCTTGTCGTAAGATCGGTTCGGCCCTCCACCTTACGGTTATGTTACTGCTAGCTACTAGTGCTAAGATTGAATGGAAGAATGTTAAGAGAAATGCTACCCACGGAACATCGACTATGAATGATCTTCACTCCTTTAACAACAAAAATGAAAATCAGCATGATTTTCATGAAGGGAAATTTGCAGTTGGTATGCGGGTTTGCGACATATCGGACAGATACGGTCTACATTGGGCTATTGCAAATTTTGCGTCGATGGCGTAAAAATGCAGAGATGGACTTTTGAACTCGACTGTTAGATGCAACATCAAGATTTGATGTCACTTGAAGCATGGTCGAAACCTTGGCGCCTTGATAAACCCATCGAAAGAACTGCTCACTTTGGCGCGCCAGGCTTTTGTTGAATGTCCCTTGCGTTTACGTGATGTGAATGCCAGCATTAACCAGTGCAGTCCTTCGCCCCTCGTTAAGTTGTAGGAAAACGCGTAAGATGAGGTGAAATTTTGGGGAAATATGCTGTGAATATGTGTTATAAACGATAGTTTTCGGACATTTCGCACCAATGTTATCACATTGAATGTCGTAAAGGGCATTGCTGAAAGATGTGGCGCGGTATTCATGCTCCTTTTGCTGAACAAATCCTGCGCATAGTGCAAGGAAGGAAAGTTGGCGAAGAGATTTATGCAAATTAGAGAAAAATATATTTGCAAAAACCAAATAGGTTCTTGGAAATGGACGTGCGACAAAAAGAGGAGAACGACGATGTGTTATGCGAACGACTATGCGATCTACCACGAGGAGGGTTGCAAAAATCGCATGACGTGTCCCACTTCCTGGCGTTTTGCTATTTATTCATAACGGCGAAAGAACTTGCCCAATATGCTCGCAAAAGTCTGCACTATAAATCACACTTTCTACATGCTCTTGGAAATGCGCAACCACCCATTGCATCCCTGACATCTGCAAATCTGCAAGATCGTGTCTGTTGGTGTACCTGCTGGTGCACGTGTGTGCCCGTCTGCTTGGTTAGATACGCCCCGGTAAGCAGCGAAACAAGAGCTAGGAGTTTTGTCGGATATAATTCGCTCCATAATCTCCATCAGCTTCCAACATGGCCGAACAGCTCTCGTGGAGATTACAGGATTCGTTCAAAATCCACATCTACATAGCGACACGCCGTGTCCCACTTCAAAATCTTCTAATCCATAAAGCGAATGGAATAATAAGACTTGCAAGGATGGTGCATAAAAATGGCAGGTATGCATTGTCAAATACGCCTCATTACTCACTTAAAGTTCGCGATGTCCATCGGCCCGACGAGCGAGCTTAGAGGAATGCACACTGCGCCGGCCGCCAGCATCTGACGCAAGATATGCGGGCGCGTTTACCATCTTTAAAAAATATATACTACTCTGCATGAAACAGTCGTTCACAAAGAAATCGACCCTCTCATACTTCATCTTTCCCATATGTTTTGATTTTACTTTCATTTACACTAATTCATGTCATGCCTCCCGAGAATGAAGGCAAAGATCACCTTTTATAACTCCGACTCCATGATGAGGTCCAACGATAGTCTTGCCGTTTAATGACCCATTTTAGCCTTGCCTTCTTTTTCCAGTCTCCAGGGTGCTCGTCGCTTCCATCAATAGGTTTCAGATTTACTTTGTGCGATAACATCAAAGCACATATACTTTAATGTCAGGTTGGCCGCAACAGTTTGCCCACAGTCACATTGATTCAGTAAGTGCTCAGCGGAAAGCCGACCACAAATCTTGACAAAGCGATGAATTTTTAAATGAGATTACAGCGACGGCGATATATCGACTCACTAAATTCGAACACCAAAGTGAATAAAAGGCAGTATCAGGTGTCACGACTGTGGCACATTACGAATCGCAGCGTGAAACTGCACAGCGAGGTAGGAGAGAAGGCGTGTGCCTCGTCAGGGCTCACTCGTTGACAGCGATCAAAGGCAACACCATCATCGGCTTCGCCTCACCCGATTCGAACAAGTTGCGTGGCTGCTCATCTTCGATACTCGCCTGCAGAGCAATTGCAAAGTATGATGCTCACTGGACAATTGGCAATCGTGCATACAACCGTAGCAAGTGATGGCGCTGTGCCATAACTGCCATAACATCGACTATTTTTCACTTTGTAAGACGACATACAAAAACTCTTGCTCGTTTGGCTTTAGTGATCGTTTTATGTTGAATGCTAAATGAAACTTATGACTTTTAAAATTATAACCTCCGCAGTGACAAACACCATCTTGTCGACCTTCGGCTCACCCGAATTCCGAAGAACATCGACACCGAGCACTTGGCCGGGCTCAACGAACGAGTAAACCGGGTTGACTCGGTAGAGTTTGTTGTCCGAACATTTCACCTGCAAGAACGCGTCATCAAATGATAGCGATACAAACACAGGATGACATCTGAATGTAGTCTCCTCGCCATGAATTTGGATAACGTTGCGAAAGCCTTCAGAAGTCACTTATAAGCACATTCGATTAACCGTGATTTGAAAACAGAATATAATGCGTGTGATTTATGACATCAATTACTTATCCATCGATATAGTCGAACAACGGCAAAGCGCTCCACAATTCCGATTTAAAAGTCTTAGATAACCTTGATGGCGCGACGTTCTTTCGTCGGGTTTCTTATGAACACCCTTTGCACTCCTCCTTTCACCCCCCAGCGGAGCTCAACAGGTTCCATCCTCATATCCTTCTTGCTGTCAGCTGAAACGTTGCACTCACTTTTCATCTGACATTGCAGACACGTTTTTATTAGACACAATTCGCTGGACAGCATTAAGCTGGAATAGTGCTTGTCGACAGCATCACAGCAACCATGAGATCAGACCTTAACAGAGGGACTGCCAAATTTTCGTTGGCTGTCGGTAGAACCAAATTCTCGCAAATCACTTCGGGCAGACATTCCTAGGCCATTAAAATTAAAATCAAGCCACGACGCAGTGCCATTTCAAATATTATTTTCTTTGAAATCATTTCCGACATCACTTCAAACACAAGGCAACATCTGCGCTATTTTTAAGCAATAAACCATCAACCTTTAATCGTGCCCATCACCACCGAAACATGAGAACAACATTATTAACAAACTCACCTGTATCCTCACGACTGCCTTGTGCCAACTCCTGTAAGCACAAATCCGTCATATTGTTCTATGATCCTCCTTCGTGATGGCGTTCATGCCATTTAACGAACCAACGAAGACGGTAATGAAAACCCTTAGAGATAGCAGTAGTTGTTACCCACAAATGTTCATAAGACTGTCGGGATGGGGTTGCTGAAGTGAGATTTTGGAACTTTCGATTCGAAGAAACGAAAAGAAATTCGTCAGGACAAGGCTCGCTGCTGTCGTGTCTAGATATGTGGTGGCCATCGATAGGAGCAGTTTATTGAGCGAATAACAGCAAAAAATATTCGCTAATGGGAGTAGTTTTCATAAAAGTCAAAAGATAACTGAGGCGAAAGAGAAAACGAACTCTCTGTGAGGTGCTGGCGCTGCGGCTACCTGAGTGCTTAGAAGACTTGCTGCTTCCTGTACCACTCTGATCTTTGCGACGTGCGCTCTTCTTCGGTGACTTGCCCGTCTCAGATGATTTCCTTCCCTTCGACTTCGATTTCGAAGAACGACGCGATTTCGACTTTTTGCCTTTGCCGCTCTAGAAGTGGTACTTTTTAACCTGGCCAGACCGACCACATACTCAAGGATCGGATCTTCATACATCAATCAACCACCTATCAATAAGCGCCACAGGGAGCTCATCGTCGTCATGCGAACTCAACATGTTAAGGGTGAGGAAGTTGTTGCAGCAGACTTTCCTTTCCCATCTACTGCGACCTGCGACCGCTTGACTTTCCTCCTTACTTTCAAATTCAACGCCTGTATATGCATATTCCTGACAAATATCGGACAAAACAAACCTGAGATGACCGCCGCTTTCCACTCCTCGATTTCGATGACTTTTTGTGCGAGCGCTTTCCAGTACCACTCCTCTTACCTCTCTTTCCATCCTCAAAGGGACTAGACTAAGGTGTGCAACTTTGGCTGTATAACCACAACGGCAGCGCCAGAGAAATTATAACAGCGCAATCGCAAGAAAGACATCAAATTCGAACAAGAGGCCGTGGTTCTAGCTGCTGATGTCAACTGGCTTTCTTTAGAGATGTAAAATGCCGCTTAAGAAATTAAGCGAAATGTTATCACGCATTCAGAATAGCTTCCCGTTTGAATAGCCAACCGGGCGAAACAATGTTGGTTGACAAACCGAACTCAAGAAAGAGGGATTGGACAGACAAGGACTCCGCACCAGAGTTCGCTGGATGTGAGACTTCATGTCCAGCACCGAAAGCACTCTAAATTTTTTATGCCGTAAAAGGCAACCATCAAACACAGCAGGCGATATGTCATTACCACTGACATCCTTGACTCGTTCCAATTACTACAGTATTCTCCAGCAGTTGCAAGATTGAAGAAACAGCTCCTCAGAAGCCCGAAGCCTAAGTATAAACTTAGCTCGCCAGCAATTACTGAAATCCGCACGCGTTCGCTGAACATTGACTTCGACGCAGATAACGGCATCCAGTTAGGTAACGTGAAGGATATTCAGGATTCACCTTTGAGCGGGCCTGCTTAGGACGTGAGTCGCCAGCACACTGCACGACAAGAACCGTAAAGAACAAAGTGGGCAGACCGAATGCGCATAACCATTCGATCATTAAACCGAGCATTGCCGAGCTAAATCGCGAGTCAGCAGGCACAAATGCACGTTAGACGATAACCACCCAGGGGACAGCCCACGATCGAAACTGATCTCCATCCAAGAAAGTCAGACTTTTATATCTTTGTGATACGCTAATTACTCGCAAAACAATATGCAAACTTCTTATATTCGATTTGTTTACGCCTCAAAGCAATTTTTGGTAGCGTTGCCGCTTGTCTGCTCGTAAGTGTAAGCGTTAAGTTAAACGCGTCGGAGGACCGTCGATGCGAAGGTCAATGCTAAATGTCGGTTCCTCAGCCTTAATCACAGCACCTGAAACCTGAAATTGAAAAGTGTGGCAGAACGGCTGCCAATATGCGCATTTATATTGTGTCATATGACCAAACGGCTGAAATGAAACATGCTGAACAATGCAGTCGTATTCTTTAGTGATGAGAGCATTCGCAATATTCTACGAAAGATTCGTCTCATTGTGACTTGATTGGTGCAAAGTGTGTGTGTGTTTTTGGCACTTCTAGATTATTCCTCAGGTAAGTGATGAATCAGCTTCTTGCAGTAGTTCTTCCGTTAAACCTGCAGGTATACAAACACAGAAGCGAAAACACAATATTGCTTTCATGCGTTATAGAAGCGCACAAAAAGTTAAAGCGCAAAAGAGATAAAATTTGCATATTTGCTAATGAACTAAGCTAGCATTTCCTCCCGCATGCACAAAGTAAATAAGTGGTTGTGGGAAGAACATCTTCGCGTGGAATTAAACTACTAGAATGTGTTAAGGCACAGAGAAAGAAATATGGCGAATCAAATTTTCAAACGATCTGCGAAGAATGTGCATCAAGTTGACACACATTTTGACGTATTATTTGAGTATATGACGGAAAGCAACGCTCCAAGAACATTTCCTTCAGCATATTCATTAAACTTATCCGACTGCGCGATTACGACTCATCAGCTGCTCTTTGATGGCTCGATGCACTAGGAATGCTTAGATCCTGTTGAACATAGAACCAGAAATTCTACATGTCTAAAGAAATTAGCCTGTTGCATGGAAAGCTGCTAGAGCAATTAATATACATAATATCTGTTTAATATTTAGGCTTATCACTAACATATTTGTCACTAATAAATGTCACTACTTTTCAGTCATTAACAAACGAAATCATTTCGTTGCGTTTGACGACCTAGGAAAAAACAACTGCTAGTGTCATAAAAATGAAAGTCAAGCTGATAGGTCGACAATTTATTATTATTATTAAATTCCTTTATTAAAGCATAAAGAAACATACAACAGGATGTGGAGAGATTGGCGCTATATAAAAAATGAAAACATTCACATATCACGAATGTGGTAATGCTGACAAAGGGCCGAAGTGAGATGACAAACATGTTAATGACACACAGGTTAGCCATCTACTACCCTCAAGGACAATAAATCAAACTGAGCTAATTTCGCTTTGAAAGCAGTGAGATTACTAGCTTCCACAATATCAGCTGGTAGTTGATTCCATACCCGAATGACTTGAAAGGAAAATGAACTTAATACACCTATTTTGGTTGAGAACCTACGTTGTAGCTGAAAAGGATGAAATCGGGAGCGTGTGTTGAATGTGGTATATGTAAAGATGTTATGGAACGAGATAACGCAGCAGCCATTCACTATCGTAAAGCACAAGTGGCGATCAAATTCAAGTCGTTGGCACTTCAGACTTTTCAGGCCGAGAATCTGTAATCTTTCGGGATTGGAAGGAATAACGGATTCAGGAAAGGCCTTGCGAAAAGCAGATCTTGTGTATCGCCTCTGCATGCTTTCAATCATTTCAGTGTCTTTATCAGTGCATGGTGACTATATCTGACTAAAGTATTCGAGAAGAGGGCGGCAATAGACAATAAAAGCAAGTCTGTAGTGTTCAATGCACGGGTGTTCTAGGGAACGTAGTATACAATTAACCACTCGTGATGCTTTTCTTGCTACTTCCCTACAGTGAAAAGTCCATTTGAGGTTTGAAGTGACGTGCAGACCTAAGTCCTTGATAACTTCTTGAGCGCAAAGATTACTCCCATTAAGACATAAAGGGCAATCATGATGAAAGTTCAAATGAAGGCGACTACTTTTTTCTTCCGATATGCGCAACTGCCAAGTTTGCGACCGATGTTGTAGATATATAAGGTCTTTTTGAAGCCCGTAATAGTCTGCAGCAGGGTTGCTAAGTGAGCGATGTCTCAAGGTCGTCCGCAAACAGCCTGCATGCGCTCGACAAGCCATTATATAAATCATTTACATAAATAAGAAAGAGTAAAGGGCCAAGTATGCTCCCTTGTGGGACTCCGCTAGTAATAATGGGAGGCTGTGAATAGCATCCACCAATTTTTACCACAAACTATCGTTGTCTATCGTTGTGATAGAAAAGATTTCAGTTATTCCAAAAGTTCACCATATATATCCCAAAATCTTTAAGTTCAATCAACAATTTTTGGTGGCATACTATATCAAAGGCTTTATCATAATCAATGCAAACCACCTCGATCTATGGGTTTTTATTTACCGCGGAGTTCCAGTCATGAAAGCACGCTACCAGCGTGGACTTTCTAGGCAGAAATCCATAGTCGGAGGACTAATCACTGCGTTTGAATCGAAATAGGACAAAATATTCCCTTTAACGACAATTTCCAAGACTTTACATATTGAAGAAGTTAGGCTGACAGAGCGATAATTTTGCACCTTGTTGGCTGGACCTTTTTTTTAAATATAGGCGTCACAATAGCCGTCTTCCATTTTGATGGTAGGAAACCACTGACCAAAGGGTGTTCGAATATAGAAGAAAGTGGATAGCATAAACGTTCNGGGTGTTCGAATATAGAAGAAAGTGGATAGCATAAATGTTCAGAGGCCCGCTTTATGAAATACGAAGGTACCGAATCTGGGGTCAAAAAATCTTATCGCTCAGCCGTCTAATGGCTGCGATGACCACATCACGCCCGAAAGAAACCCAATATAATTTTTTATCGCATCTTACAGGAAAGACAGGTGTCTCATTATCATCACTGATGAATACTTCAGAAAAGTAATTTGCAAACATTTCACACTTTTCCCGGTCAGCAATGATGATCAAGTTATTTTCAGTCTTTAAAGCACAATGGGATCGATAACGAGTAGTTACTCGAATTTCTTGAAAACAAAGGAGGATTCCCCTCAAAGAAAAGCAATGAATGTGAGTCTGCAAACAAACGAAAGGATACAACCATTTATACGTCTTTCAAAAACGATACTTGAAGGCAGACAGGATGCCGCAGCAATACGTTCAACACAGTAGGAAGCAGTACCGTCGTAAGTCATCGAAACGCCTTCACTTAGCTTTTGACTGCGTGAAGAAACGATTCAACGCGGAAATGAACTTTTCAAGAAGTGTAAAGGATGAGAAATTCGGGTAACGACCTATTATCGAAAAAACATCGAAAAAAGAGTTATGGAGGCCTATATTTGTCGAAGTCATCCACATTTAAATCATTATAATTGTACTCCAGCGTCGGAATGTTTTGTCGTTCTCCGAACCTAGCGTTTAAATAACACTAGAGAATATTGCACTCGCGGAGTAAATGCGATGCCCGATGTGGTATTCTCGAGCTCAAACGTGTAAATGGAAATCGTCTGCACACTGAGAAAAGGCTTTTTAGCATTGTGTATTACTCCTCATCAAACACAAAAAGTGCTCAGTAACAACCAAACGTTGAGAATACATAGAAAAAAATTAAATAGGTTTGTTTCGTTTTTCGAAGCGAATTGCAAGAAGCAATTCGAAATATAGCACAAGCGAGAAACTGTCGACACATTTCATCAATATTTGCCCATCAATATGTCTTAGAGCTAGAGTTCGGAAGCAAGAAGCTATTTGCAAAAGAACTGCATTCAAAGCCGCAGAAAGTATAGAATGTAAGATTCTCCTGTCATCACTGGTCATAAAGATTCAAAGTGTCCAGCTCACATCAATGCCATCGATGCCAGGAATGTCGTTGGTAACTGGGCTCATAAAGCTTATCTCACCCACTAATGCGTTAAGTAAGAACCCAGACACACGTGACCGTTGGCAGAGAAAGAGTCGAAGTTAATCCACTGACCACAACAGCTGTTTGATCGGTCATGCATAAAGGCAATGATCGTCAGATAGGTTGATGTACCAAAAGCACTACCACAGTGCCAATCGTCTGAAATCAAGCGAAATTCTGCACTCAGAGCAAAATTTTTACATAGTAATTCACAGCGCAGTGAATGAGGCCCAGATTCAACGATTTCTAGAGCTGCAAATCCACCATCTCTGCTCTTTCCGAGCATAAATCCGGCCAAGCCGAACAATATGTGAAAATGAATGTTACTGCAGTGAAGAATCAAGAATCGCATCATTTAGCCACGTTACCGAAATAATAATTACTTCGGTGAACCGATTCCTACTAAGATATGCAAATTCGCTAATTTGTTTACACCGGTATGAACATTAAGCAAATACAGAGGGACCAGAAATGAGGCTATGGACTGGGAAATGATATGTGCATGGGGCGATCCCAACCCAAAGGCCGCCGTGTGTCCGCCGCTCACATTTTCACTCTGCGGTGTTGGCTTTATAGTACTGGTCCTCGTTAAAAGGTGGGTAGGTGGTCCGTCATTCGGATCAAGCACATCGTATTGTTTATAGCGAAATGGATATTCGTCGCAATGCTCAAGTCATAAAGGTCGTATATGACCTGAGCCCGCTTGACAACCTCCAGGAAGCTTAGCAAGCACACATTCAAAAAGAGCCGTCATAGAAAGTTGCAAACTGTTTGAAATTTTATATTGACGCAACGGTTGAATGGCATTATGTGCATTGCCACCCGCAACCTTTACAAAAATATGTTCGTTTTCGCTCAGAATTTTTGTCACAATTTAAAGCATCACAATCCGCACTGCTTCGTTGACAGTGTTCGGTCATAATGAATCTTCAAAGCCCCATCGTTATCATGGAACGATGGATGCCGATCATATCTCGTGGATTTGGAGCAGTTGCAACGATTGCGGAAGATATTGGGGATTATACGTTCTTCTGAGGCGATCGGTATCACACTTTTGACCGCAACCAGCATGCAATCGTTTAGTTCCATTGCAAAAACGCACTACGCGACGTCGTATACTTCGTATGTATTTGCATGTCTGTCTGTCCGACAGCTGCAACTTTGAAACCGCTGGAGCTAGATCCACGAAATTCGATGAGTGCAATGCATATTATGAGATGGTTCATCATCTTACAACTCACAATAAGCGATCTGTTTCGGAAGGAGTTATGGTAATTGCGATGTTTTTGAAAAGCATAAATATATTACACCGGCTCGACTTTCGTTTTACGTGGTCGGATAGCAGAAAGAGAAATCTTTTGTAGAAAATTTGTATAGGTGGTTTGAATAATACGAAGCAAACATTACGCATATTTTGGTTGGTGACCGATGAAATCGATAGGTAATAAGGGGGTTGTAAAGACGCGTATGATATCAGCTTCCCTGGTGCGCTTTTCCACTTCTCAACACTGCTACGATTCATGCATTAGCTCACTGCCAATCTACAAAGGGAACTTGTTTTCGGAGATGTAAGACGAATTCGATAGAGTAATTGTGCATTCCGCACTCCACTTCAAGCGGAAAATTGTCTGTTTACCGCTTTAAAGAAAGATGCCAGTAAGGAGCGACGAGTGTTTAGTGAAGGAGGACGGCGAAGGGAGTACTCACTGTATTTGCTTTTGTGGCACCCACATTGTTGCTTGTCAATCAATCAGATTAAACGTTGGAGTATAAATGTTGACGTCTCCCTCGCTCGCAGTCATTCGTTGTTTTGCTTCCGCTCTATTTCCACAAACTGAGACTGTGCCCCATTATTCACATTCATCTTGCTCGCAATTATATTGTTTATCACTTTACTTTGCAGACACGTCCATTCCGATGACTAGTTGACATATTTTTTGAACATATTCATCGACACGGTTATTTATGAATTGTTTCATCAGCTCTTTTAAGTATGCTCGTATCAGTGAGGTTTCCTGTCTCTCGTATACTTAGCACATTGCAGTGTCCTTACATTTGCTATGGTATGGAATAACAACACAATACAGTTTTGAGAAATGAACAATAGAACAGTTTTCTGAAAACCGAAGTGGAAGACTGGAACACAAGGAAAATAACTAAGAACGCGCAAAAGAGACATTCAGTTCGTGACTTGGGGTTACTCTATCATTAAAACTTCCAGATTGCGAGTGTGGTTCAAGGGTAGACTAAAGCATTTTGTCGTGAAGTAGTATATAATGGTTATGAGCTGTCATGGCACGTACAAAATAATATAACACAGTCAGAGATTAAAAATTGCTGCTGAACTACTCAGTAATCTCAACCCACGTAACAAGTTGGAATGCAAGCATAAGCTAAGCTGATAAACTCCGAAAGAGCCCTCGCCCCCTAAACCGTTTGAAGAATACGATCAAGATATTTAGATAAATCTGGCAGCAGTTAACTATGCGAAGCCTTCAGATGAAATCCTTGCTCAAATATGTGATTCTTCTGCATCGTCCGCAACTAATAAAGTTCTAGTGCACTTATTGAACATTGACAAATGATGCAGTAGATCGCTGTGATATCAAAGAGAAAGGATAACTGTCATAAACACAGTTAGACATAAAAATGAAACAGTCATCTTCTAACGAAAAAAGAGCAAAAATAAAGCACGCTTCGGTCGACTGAATTTGGAGCTTGTGATGCACAGTGACAATCACAGGTCAGTGTTAACAAAGAAAGATTGACGCAGAGTTGGGTGCCTCTGCGAAAACTTTGATGATGAGCTAAACATTTGAAGCAACTTTCTACAGAAAACAGTACTGTTTAAATGCACCTCATAGTTATCGACGAAACACATGATGAATGTCCATGGAAAGAATTTGAGCGTAAACAACCGGTAATTGAAATTTCGGAGCGTCCTCCGCGGCATTTCACAATAAACAGTTCAAGCGTGGCATCAACCGACAGTGGTCCAGTTAAGTTGCTTAAACTGATCAAAGCTAAAATAGCTGATCGACAGCTATCAACTAAGCAGTCTAATCAAACAGAAGATGTGCGTGGGCTGTAACGCTGCAAGCTGTAGCTAGCGCGAGGCTGAAAGGAGGAGATGGTTAATTGGAGGTAAAAATAGTATTTCAGCCGATAGAAAGCGGTGGACAGTAGCAGAAAGACTGAGCTCGTCGTTGAGAAGTTCCATACGATGCTGTGTGGCAGCTGGACTGAGCACACTTTCGGCTCAGAAGAAACGATGAGATTTGTTACTTAGAGTCGACTTATAGAAAAGAAACGAGGTCGAATGCATGAGAAATCGGAAATCGGAACACGTGACGGATGTTGGGAGATTAAGCCTCTGAAAAGGTTGTTCGGCAGCAACACAGTCCTCGACTAGCACCTATTGCATTCTGCCGAGAGAATTCATTCTAAACGAGAGCAAAAACTATCGCCCGACATCACTTCCACTGACAATCCAAGAAGAGTTCTTTGTTCTATGCAAAAAGACCACAGCAGCAAATCGAGCAGAGGTAAAACGTTCGACAGGTGTTCTTTAGACCAAGCAAGTCAAGCATAAGCTAACGTCATGCATAAGGAATATCGGTGACGATCATATTGATGGAAAAACTAGGCAGCACAACTTATTTCTGCACTTGCTAACCGAAAAAGCCTTCATTTCCAGTGAACAAGCCGCAGCTCCAACCTTTGAGGAATTCGAATAAATCCGTGCTTGCAATTTTCGTGCACAAAAGAGAATTACCAGTGGAGGTCGAGAAAGAATTACGGCGAGAGGACTGCGTTGCCACAGCAATATTCAATGCAGGTCTGCAACTAGTGTTCGATGTTCTAAATTGCCAAAATATCAGCTTGAAGTCGACGCGAAAAGCCTGTTGACTTGCGTTTCGCGGATGAGTCTTGACAGACTACAGCTTTAATCAACGGAATAATGGAATTGCAACAGATGCGTGGGAACATTCTCTTTCATCGAGAGCCATCGAGAGTTGAAGTCGACAGCTGTTGCAAGATGCGAGCAGATTGCAAACGTGAAGAATTTCCATCTTCTTCAGTTATATGTCATTTTAATATGTGTTCATACGCTTAACAGTGATGCGTTGCACATTCGTTTTTTCTTTTCAACTATGGTGTCTTCTAACATTAGTATTCTCATATTTCACTGCGGAGTGAGTTATTTCAACGCTTTTCGATGGTAGCAAGACGTGTCACCGTTGAGAGCCCTTGAAAATGTCTACACCTCAATGCGCACCATGCCGTGCTGAGTGTCTGTCAGTTTCCGTGCTCTGCGAGCTCGGCTAGAAAATAATCATCAACACTATGCACACATCAATATAAACACATCAACACTTATAAGACGAAGATGATTCCACCATTTCTTAATCGCTTCCAAGTTTTTTCGCATCGTTTTCATCACTTTGGTTCCATTTCGCTATGGTGCAATCGCTGTTTCATGTCAAGCAGTCGCAAATTGGTAGACGTTTGCAAGATAGAATGAAGGACGAACGAAAGCTTTACGCGTTCTGTAAATTAAACAATTAAAGGACGCACAGCGCACGCCAAGGGGTAAACAGATTCCAGCTGAGTGCCGACATGCATACTCTGATTTCAAGGGTACACTTGTGCTCGCGAGTTGTTTTGGACTGAGTCATGCAATGAAAACAACATAGACTTTCTGTTCTTGCAGAAAACAGTTTCACTCCTATATTCTTGGACAGCTATATGAGACATAACAAAATGCCATATTTGTCGGATTACCAATATGTTTGTCATAGTAGATTTATTTCTCTCGTCGCAGAGGCATGATATCAACGAATTCCCTACCTCGCATCTTATTCGCACAAATCTTTGTTTCGGATGGGAGAGAAAGAACCCTCAGTCCACCTCCCTTCGTACTGTTTAATTCTTGTTGTGCCCTGACTTAACAGTGTTGAAAGTCAGGTTTTGGTTACCTATAGTTATTCCCAGTTTTTCCGCACTCCTATCAAACATACCCTCATGGATTTAAAATGACAGCCGCAATATGTAGTGGCTCAGAGCCTGTCAGGGGAAGCATCAGCAAAATGAGGCATATAAACATCATTGAACATGTCGTGCTATCTTATAATTATGTTGAAGACACTGTCTCAGTGGTCGCTATTTCGTACTTACCGTAGCTGTACTGTAAGGGTTTTATCCTTATTTTTCAGTATGAGATTTTTCTAGAGAACATGCCAAACTTTTCAAAATGTAAGGGAGAAAAGCTAGGAAGCCAGTTGGTGTCACTTCATTCTCCTCATTTCACAACTGTGGACAGTACTCCAGTCACGGATTCCTACGTTCTAAAAAATTCTGCATCCATCTGCGAAAACTGGCTGATTTTCCTAACCATGCTGAAATTTTCAATACTTTGAAGCCTTAAACAAATATATTTTTTGACTTGTTCAATGCTAATAACGAATGTTTTTATCAGGATGGGATTGTTTACAAAGGTGATTTAAAAGGAAGCTCAAGAAGAAGCAGAGCTTAATGTAAAAAGCTCAACAACAATGATTTCGAAGCGCTAGTTTCGAATGTGGGCTGCACTCACTGTTCATGCTGTGTGCATTCTGCACTTTGCTTTACGTCCTCTCCAATAACGTTCTTCATCGCTGCAAAAGAACTTGCTTTCCGTTCAATTGTTGCACGTGAACATGCAAATTTACTGCGCAAGCGAACGTTATCAGATGTGTTGTGCGTAATTTCCTTATTGTTACTCTGAACACCTCTCGTGAAGAGTCCATAAAGAACTCTATTCAACACTTATCACACTTGACTGAGCCATTCTTCTGTGATCCTCACCAAGGTATCAAAGTTTCATCAAATGATCCTCACCGTATTCCTCCTGCGCTAACAAATTCTCGCTCAATAAGGAAAAAGTTCAACCACCTCATCTTTTTCACTGATCATAGGTTAAAAATAGTTTCTATCACAGAGTCATGGATTAACTCAGACTGTTCTGCTGTTCAGCTCTCCATGTAATTCCTTTTCCGTTTATCGCTCTACCAGTATATTGTCATGGCAGTAGCAAGGATGCTGATCAACAAAGGAGAAGAGTGTTCTTCTGCAGCTAAACTCAAACCATGGTTGTCTCCTTCATTTCTGGTAGTCGAAACATTTCACTCATACGCAACTACCGGTTTCCTCTCGGAGCCGTGCACGATACGAATTGCTCGATGATCTTTTCGACTCAGTCAATTCAAATGACAAAACGGTTAGGCAGACACTGCGAGGAAAAACTTTTCGTTCAGTTGCTTCGTAACGAAAAACGTCTCGCCGACTATGGGCTTTTGGCAGCATATTTCCGAGCCTACCGGGATTATTGCTGACAGTACCATCATGTTAGAATTAGTGCCGAGTTCAAATGTCAAATAGTTGCGGGTTGCCATGTCAGTAATCCTCTCTACACACCATATCACCTTGAGGTGGTTCATCCACCCATCAAAGAAAACAGCACTCCGTTGAATAAACGCCGAAATTTCTCTGAGGGCACCGCCAACGAGATTATTGCTTTAATAAACTGATGTAATATATTCGCAACTTGCCCTTCTGTTATTATGCCCTTGTGGGTACTGTTCAGCCTTTAATCCATAATATGATTCCCTACAGCGTGTTTGACCGTCGCACTCCTTACCCAAATGGCATGAAAACGCTCGCCACCGCCGTTGTACTCATTCGGCGAAGAAATCTGACCTCGATGCAACCATACAAAAGCGCCAACCAAAAGTTCGAGACAGCCCTATTTCTCTTCCACTTTCGCCATTAAGATCGCTTAGCTAAATATGCCAACATTGAAAAGTTCTATCCGCGTGCTAACCGGGAATGCAAACTAAGAGACGACAAGGCACTCTTCTCGGCACCTCCAATCACGTCGTTACTAACGACGAAACCATCGCTCACCTTCTCCAGCGCTTTTTATGCCCACTTAAATAGCTGATAAGAAGGATGCGGATCCTGACCTGCCTCCCGTCGTTCCCGGACTCGATTTTTACATTGCTATCACTGCTGTCGACATCAATAAATAGCCCAAATCTCTCATCTGCCCTAATAACACCTCTTCCGATGGCATCGCTTACTGCGAACAACGTATCACTGATACTGGTCTGTCTCCTACGCCATCAAATTAATAACCCTCCTCCTACCCCGTCCCCTCTTTTCTTCTCTTCACCGGCCACTGGACTCCAATGAAAGACTTCAAGATTCTTTCCAGCACGTATCCGAGTCCACGCCAAGTCGCGGCTACATCAGAGAACAAGTTTAACTCATGACGAAATGGAGATGGGTTAAACTTGTTATCAGCCGCATTTGGGCAACAGATGTTGTACGAGTCCTTGGTCCGGTCATTCGACCCGCTAACAGCTTGAACCCTCGCGGTTCTTGCATAATCTTTTCATTTAAGAAAGTTGCTAATGGCTTGTAGAAACGAAGTGAACAGCTCATTTAAATTGCTTTCGAGCATTCTTTTCAGAAACGAGTATTCGGATATGACTGCAATATTGGAAGTGCTGTGAAGTAAATGTTAAGGTTACGGATGGGTCAACAAATCCGAGTCACATGCCATTAATTAAGGCAATTAATTGTAATTAAAAAATTTCTATGTATTACAGCTTGTTGCGATTTCGAAATCAATTATCGCAATGGCCGAATACGAAATCGTTCGCAATCCTGTCAGCGACGTTTGGAGGACAATTGTAGATCTGGTAGGTATCGCATTCGTCTCTGCTGAAAATTCGTGCAAGGTTTGCCTCTCTCCGTCGCTCAGATGGCTAAGAGGTCCAGATTGTCAAAAATTGCTGCAGCACAAATAATGATTCGCGTCGATTGCTGTTTCAGCTCTACAAACCCGGAATTCGCTAGATGCCGATGATGTTAGTGCATCCATTCCATCTTTCAAATTGTCGTTGAGCCGTGTTGACATTTTTTGTTCCTTCCGTTGTCATTTTCGCTGCCTCTTCTGCTAAATATCTTTATCATAGTATTCACACGTCTTTTGTGTGTTTTCCAATTTCAAAAAGTTGGAAGAAAATAAATAAAACGAAGGACGTTTATCTGAGAGGGAACCGAAGATGTTTCTAAGAAGGAACAGGCCAAGGCAGAAATACCATCGCTTATGAATCCGTTTGGCCAGGTAAACGTTTATCTGAAGGATAGAGAACAAGTGTCGGATGCCAATGAGGCGAGTAAGGGAAAATAGAAGGTGGGGTGGCTGTTGTTTCATAGAAGACATGAAAGACACACTCAGGATGCAGCAATAAAAGACCAAGTACTACTATCCCAGAGAGAGAGAAAGAGATTTCCTTAAAATGACAACTCAGAGAGAGGGTCAAACAGCCTGATCAAATATTGATGCCACTTGTCATCTACAGCGATCAAATGAAGGCGTTGCATAACTTTGCACATTTCTCGCAGAAAATCCGTTGAAATTTTGAAATTGGAGTGTGCGTTTTCATGCAAATATCAATCGAATGCGAACATCGAGTGCGAGTACTGTAAAAGTCACTTTGCTGCTTTCAATGCCATAACTGCGAGTGCAATTCGTGTTCAGTGTCTACAAGGTGGCACTGCTCCTCTTTCTCAGCCTTATTTCTAGCTAGCACCATTCTCACATATGATTTAAAGAAAGTGCAACAGAAGAGTGCGAGAGGAGTTGCTACGGTAGGTGCTTTTGTATTTTCCTCTCTGATCAAGCACTTTTACAGATTACTACAAAAATAGTCTGCGTCCATATTTTAAATAACCCAATAATTATATTGGGTATCTTAANCCCAATAATTATATTGCGTATCTTAAAAAATGAAAACAATTGCAACTACTCATTGGTTTCTAAGAAACGAAAGCAGAATGAACAATTTGTGCGAATGTCATCAGCAGTCACGTTTTCCATACATATCCAAAACATCCTGCAATCAAGCATGCAACAATTTCTGCGAATTGTTAATCAGCAACCAAAGTGGGACAGTTTCGAAAAACTCAGCTGTACAATAACGACTTCTAAAAAAACGTACAGTGGGGAGCTTAGTTTTCTGTTTTGAACGCCGAATAGTCTACCAGTGAACGCTCATTCGCGAGCGGATTTGAGACTTCAAAAGTTTGGAAGAAACAAATTTTAAATAACTCCCACTCATTTTGATGAGCAGTTAGCACCTCAGATTACTATCAAGTAACTTTTCAATGTGTTCATCACTCTGCAGCGCATTTGGCAAGCGGTAGAGCTAGGAAGTAGCAGCAAAACTGTTGTCTGATAGCACATGAAGACATTTCGTTCAACTGCAGACATACAAAGACGAAGGTTGGCTTCTGAGTTACGGGGACTATGCGATGTGGTTGCAAGCTTTCGGCGACGATGGATTCATTCTCTTTGCCGCTATTTCGAAAGGTATTTCTGCTGAATGTGCACCAAATGAGCTTACAGCTGCAAAATTCAGTGACGATACGAAAGTTCCTCTAGCGCGAGAGAGTGGAAGTGTTCATAAGCTCAGTAACTTGTGAGCGCATTGTGCAGGATCACTTCCGTTTTCCCGAAATCGTTTGTTTAGCGAGTCGGTATTTTTTGGAATCATTAGTACGTTTTTTATTATTCAAACGTATATAACCCAGCTTCGTGCACGACGCAACTGTCACGAGCCGAGGGCGGTCTTTGTGAAGAACCAGATTGAACAGGGGTCGCTTTTGTGAAATCAAGAAATAGATGCGCTGAGGGCACTAAAGCAGAATGCTAATAATTTAAACTGTCATACCAATTCGCATACCAGTCGACTGCATTCGACGAACTGAATCGACTGCTTTTTCACTAATACCTCTGGACCATTTCCAAGCAGACAGTAACCTACGTGCAAACTGCACAAGATTCTGAGCATATTCGTTTTGATTCTAGTCAGTCCGGAGGCAAAAAGAACGGGAAGCAGAAAGGCCGGGAAACTTTCGATTATTCTCAAAGGGAATGCCTGTATAAGAACATCTCTGTGAATACCTAAACGAAATTTGCACCCGTTGCCAAGAAGAGCATTGCTCATGATAGTTTTCCACGCAAAGTTAACAAATTCCAGATGCACTTGCACATTCGCATGGCATTACCGAAGCGGTTTATGTAACGAAGAAGCCTTTGGAAAACCCACCAGCCATATCCCGATTATCACCATTTTTTTATAGTTGCAGGAAGTCCCGTCTCNCACCAGCCATATCCCGATTATCACCAGTTTTTTATATCTTTGCAGTTTGAATGCAGGAAGTCCCGTCTTACAATTCAGCGAAAAGTGCGACTGATGGATGCCCATAACAGAGGGAAATTGCCACTGGACGCTCATCCTCATTCACCGTATTGCAGATCATTTTTGTAAAAAGTCTGTGCGCTTTGCATATCTCTTGGGACGCCCAAACAGTCAAATGTTATCCTCCAGACTTTCAGAGACAAAGGACGTTTTCGGCTCGGTGTGTTTAGCAATATACGGTGCCAACCTAGAGCACCCAGAGGTAATGACTGTAGGTGTATTCTACGTACGTCCAGACCGTCGCGATATGGGAATTGGAACACGTTTATTCGGAGCAGTTATGGATGAAGCGAAGAAACACGGAGGCAATGTCACACTCAATGGAGGTTCCATGTTTTGCTTCTCTTGAAGTTCTATTTTAGGCGCCTAAGTGAGGAGGCTACTGATTTTTCCGATGAATGCTCTCTTTGCAAGTTCAGTGGATGGCTGCCAAAAAGCCCTTAACCGTCAAGAAATGTGTACACACTGGTGATCTCTGACCTAAGTGTTGGTAGGAACGATAAGTGATCGAGTGCTACTTATTACGGCCGCTGAAAACTGTGGAAGAAAGCTCCTATGGTGAATGTTTGGGAAATGTTCGAAGAAAGACACCTCTCCAAGCATTTGACACTCATAGTCTGGAGGCATGGCCATAATGCTCCTTCCCCTCTTATTCGGTAATGCTCCTCCGAGTGGCGGGCATGGCGTAAGTTGTGCTTAATATATGGTCATTGCTAGTCTGGGAAATGTTAAGTCCTGGGTTGTGAGATTAGGATGTCTCGAAACTTTTTCAGCTGACCCAATCTCAACTGGCGGTGCAAGAAGCATTGAAGGTTGTTTTGAGAATCTGAAATGTTTCGAAAAATTTTCAGCTCATCAAAGGTAACTGAAAGGCCATCATTTAGTATCGCTGCTGAATAGCGAAATAGTGATGAGCAGTTCGAAGCTGTGCTGAGCATTTCAGTGCTGCGGATGTCACCTAAATATGCGAGCCGCTATGGCTTCAATAAATTCAACAGCTGGCATCCGACACCGGTCACCGTAGCAGTGCAGTATCTAAGACCATCACTCGTTGAAAAAGACAGCAAAATCAAGACCGTTTCAAGCAGTGATGTTTCTTTCGATGAACTGCTTCTATACGACAGGAATATAATTGGAATTGCAAGAGAGGGATATCTAAGTGCGTTGCTTCAGCAGAAACATTCCATTCATAAGGTTGGTGTATTCGGTGGCATTCACATTGCGTTTATTATCACCTCATTGCTTTGATAGTGCCTCCCACTAAAATTCTTTCCTCATCGCACAAAGTTCGGTAAGCCTGTGTGGTGAAGACGAATTTTTAGGTAGCAGTTCTGCAATTTAGGACACCAGCAGTTTCCTTACTGCTCCACTAAATGAGTAATATCATTGAGGAAATCCCTCATTAACCTTTCCAAACAAACATCTGCAAATGGATGTCCGCCATCCTATTACCAATAACTTGCTCGTTTAAAGTGACCAACTCATCGGCAGTGTTTCGAGAAAGTTATGTACATCTTTCGTACTCTTTCTTCTATCTGAATGAAATATTTGCATAGCATTTATTGCTAGGCTAACCGGGCGCATATCTTCGATGTTGAAACGTTGCGGAATGGCTGAGCATTTTTAATTTTTCAACCTCATTCTGCAAATGTGGATTCGTTTGTACTCTACGTATAAGCATTGCTTCTAGAAGGCTCACAGAGTCCTGATCGTAGTCGCAAAACAGGGAGTTCATTTCGTTTATCAGGCATAGTAGACTATTATTCTTTAAGTCACAGGCTCAATCTGGAATTATATCACTTTTTCGAGTGTCCCTCGTAGAGATTATTCTTAAGTAAGATATCAGACAAATCCAACCTTAGTGATTTATTGAAGGATTGCAATGTTTGTCTGTTCAGTGACATTAGAGCGCAAGAGATTGCCCGACGAGCAATTAGGCAACAACAGCTCTCAGTAATTCCTGAGAGCGCCCACACTTCTAAGATAATTTTCAGTCAGTAGTTTTTCAGTGCAGCTTTCCTGGGAAATAAATTTTAATATAAGTTTTGCGAAATATTGCGCAAATAAGGGTTGTATGAGATGGTGCGTTAATCGGTCGTAATTATACGCAATGTGATGGTAACAGATGTGGGTTTCAGATCGCAATCAACTCTGAACAAATAGTCGGATTCATAAACGCACGAAACGTTGCCGGCAACTACCTTTGCATTGGGCCATTCTACGCAGACAATAATGTGAGCTGGTCTTTAAGTTTGGGTCCTGCAGTGGAACCATATGATCGGGGCCAATGCATTTAAGAGACATATTCAGGAGATGAGATAAGTTGTTGAAGCGTTTGCAGAAGCAAGGCAGCCTAACACGATTTGCCTTTTTGCACTTCCGCCCATCAGACAGACTGGTCGGATAATGTCACTCCAAATAATATGGTGTATACAATAATGCTAGCACGCTTTACTCCGTCATATCTGTTCCATCAGCTTTGTCGATTGGGGCCACAGTCGACCAGGGCCTTTAAGCTACACCAGTGGCTGGTCCTTTCAAACGGTGTTTTTCGAAGAATACAGTCCGTGGTGAGAGAAATTTCTAAGCACAGAACTGCCTCAGCTCTTTAATCGCTCGTCCTATTATGCATGGCATTAAGAATTGTGCGCATAGCACTGTCACTGAACGCTGCTCAGCAGACTGCGAGGTAATGGAATACGCACAATCATTTCTTCATATTGTTATCAGTGTGCTCGTACAAATCTTCTACAAGAGATTCGTTGTCGTATGACAGGCACGGTTTATGATCCATAAGGGACTCGTGAGAAATGCGCGAAATTGTCTAGCGTCCTAGAATATTGATTCACCTCACTCGAAGCGCGTTACCTTGAAGAGCCAAGAAAAGGTTTGCAGTGACAGTCGCTTATTTCCCGCAATCAGCAAAATTTCCCTTTTACTGAAAACAAATCGCAAGCTCTACAAAAGTTATGGGAAATGTGGGATATTCTCAACAAAGCTTGCAATTGAGCGAGTATGAGGTCGAACTGAGGAGTGCTATCGCTGATTGTCCTGAATGCATCCATGTTATTGTACTCTTGCTCGGGATATGGAATCCACAAAAGGTGTTGACTGCTATCGTCATTTTTGCAGCGATTGAAGCGATGGTTTGTTCATAAATATATGAAGTTTATCGTTGGGAGATAACTGATGCAAGGAAGAAGTTCAACTTTTTCTTAAAGAAGCGTTTTAGTTGTTGCCCAATAGTGATGTCCACATATTCGGAATGAATGCCACTTCTGATGCAGCTAAATCCACTGATGTTTTTTCTGCCGACTAAAAATTTTTGTTGTGAAATTATTTGTGTATTAAAAAGTGGTCGATGAGTAAATAACGATTGAAAGTGGCGAGAGATGCTAATCCGTTCAAATCAATCCTATTAGATTTCGACTAAATATTGTCAGCTGACTTTGTGACTTAACCTTATCCGAATCTTTCAGAAAACCCCATCACTGGAATGCTATTATTTACAGACAGCCAGAATGCACTCATTTGCAAACATAGATGCGTATATAGAATAGCGTTGAGAAATTATTTACCGATGAAGAATGCATAAGAATGAATCTGTTGCTCTTAATTGACCGTTGTGTGGGATGAGGGAATCTTTTTGGTGAAAATAGTGGCATGTGTCTACGCTGATAGGAATTCATTGAGCACGCGTTAAGAAAGCACTGCAACGCAATGTCATTGCATTGAGCAGCTTCATCAGCAATCGATCTTCATAGTTATCATCTCGAAGGCTTCTTCATTTCAGCTTGTTATGGCGATTGATAGTAAGAGAGATGAATGCATGAGCTTTTATCGTGATTGTGTTATTTCTTATGCATACTTTCCTTGTTGCCTCGTGACATCGTTCTGGGTATCTAAAATGTGTCCCTGTGACAGATACGATTCTGAGAACAACTTCCTTCGTTCCATTGGTGCTGGACACAGTCGACGCTTGACTCGCGCACTCGCATAGAGCACCAATACAATCAGATGTTTGTTGGCAAATCACCTCTATAGACTGCGACGGTTGTTTCGACAGTTGTTAAGTGTCGAATTAATAAACTCCGACGTTTCGGTAACCATTACCAGTCTCGGGGACAAAACAAGGTGGCAGACTGGCGATTCAGAAAAACGAAGCTATTTTTTATTATTGTTTACTGTAAATGAAACAATAATCAATTCGACACCCAACAACAACTAAAACATCCATCGCACTCTGTAAAGGTGACTTGCCATCAAACATATGATTGCGTTCGTACTAAAGCTGACATGCTTACTTTTCCTTCTCACAGTTTGTTAGTTGTCATGCTGATGCATTTCGCCCGTGTGCTGTGATTCTTCGCAGCAAATTATCGCAACTTCATACTATTAATCATTGCAAATCGAATTTTAGTAGAGGAAGTCAGGCTTTGAAGGGATTTCTGTTTGTCTTATTTTCGACATTTAAATTAAAATGNTAGTAGAGGAAGTCAGGCTTTGAAGGTATTTCTGTTTGTCTTATTTTCACATTTAAATTAAAATCGCACATTTCTGAGGGAAGTGTGTTCGTTCAGTTAAATAGGATCAAGTGACCTCGTGCAGCTAACTAGATGATAGCGCGACAAGTGGGCTTGCTAGTAACCTTGTAAGGTGTCACCAAACACCCTTTCTTCCTGAGGATCCCTGAGCAACGCGTTGATGAGTTTCATATTACGTATTTGTTGGTATATACAGCATGATCTTATCAGTAAAGTTTTTTCGACATTACGTTGGTTTGTTTCAAGTGGTTTTTGTTACCAAGTTAAGCACAACCCCCCTCAGTGGCATTATGTCTTTTGATCATTGTACTGCACCTGAAAAACTCGAACCCACTTCACTGCTTCTTCCTTGCTCCCTTTCTGCTTCATGTTGTGGAATACTAACGAGCAATGGTTGTTGTATAAGTTTTCAGGTGATCGCATGCAACCTATTACGTGCGTTATTTGATTCAACTGATAATCTACATGGCTACGACGGTCTAATGCTGTGCATTCCAACATTAAATAAATCGGCGTTGCATATCATCGATAAGATTTCCGAAGGACACCTCATCAAGCACGATTATATGGCTAGTCAATTCACCGATCACGTGGTGCCAACAAAGGTGGAAAATATATTCGCAACAACCGAGTATGCAATGAGTTATGCTTAATGTGAAGATGAAGCCTTCACTCATTTACCGCTGCGAATACAGAAGTCTTATAGAATAATTTGCTGACACTGTAAGTGCAATTTAAAATTTCGTTTAGGGTTGAGGCCTCTGAAGAATATCAACAAAAATTTCTGCAGTTATTTCACTGTCTTTGCTATATTTAATTAATATGGGGCTGTTTATATCTCGTGCAAGCGAATTCATTCGAATCGGAAATATCGATGCATATTTGCTGTGCTTTCGAAATTACTGCAATGATTATGCATATAAAATGACGAGATTCGGCTTCTGATGCTGCCTTATGATCACTCTGTTCGTTCGGTTTTATCGTTGTTCATGAATGTTTACTGTGTATTGTACACGCGATATCCGTTATGTTCACTGTCCCGAATAAATGTTTCATTTCTGTCCTCCCTTTTTCGACTACCCTCACTAATTGTCGTTGCTAGTGTGGGAAGAGAAGCGGGACCATCGTTGCTACGTTGCTACGTTCGTAGGTACTTGCTCGGATCCTTCTCAAGACGGCGGTTTTTGTTTGTCATTTCAAAAGCGTTATTCAGTCGGTGACCGGAAGCCTAAGTACAGCAAACGTCAGTGTGCATCATACGTTTCAATGTGCATCATGCGCCTCAAATACGTTTCATTTGCAGAGCGCTTATAACTTCGACGTTTGAATGACTTGTCTTACCTAGTAGCGGAATTTTGGGACACCACAATTCTCGTGGTCTCAAACGTTAGCACTGCTGCGAGCGCTGTTCCGTGACTGCCTGTCAAGAGTGGCTGCACTGCTAGCCTCCTATTGTCCTGAGGCCACAAAATCTGCTAGACGGCCTCTAATACGATACGAAGGCCATCAACACCTGGATCGATAACAGCATCGACTGCAAGGTGGTGCACTGATTACCCTTCCGGACAGATGCCTAATCATAAGAGATAAAAACGATAAGTCTGAAAAGCATAGGCTAGTCGAACTACTTCAGACAAATCCTCGACTCAATTCGCTCCTTATTTCTTGCAAAGGAGGTCCCAGGAATTGAGATAGTCGAATATGAGGGCGCATCAATGGCATTAAAAGTTCCTGCCTGCTTAATTCGCGTTCTCTGCGACATTTTCGGATCGCTTTGCTTGCACTACATCAAGAAATTAGATGCTTTCCTCACTCGCCACTTCCTACAAGCTTTATGGGCGTAGAACTTACCTCGAGAATTGTCTTCAGTAAATTCCTTCACACTTATAACATTCCCAAATGTTAATAGTACATGTGTCTAAGCGTTCCACATAAAATCTCTAGAAACATTTGGAGATATTGTAAGATCTCCTCGAAGGAAGCATCACAACGGAAATTTTGGTGTATCTCAACGAAAGTCCGCAACTCTTTATTGATTTCTCATGAAAAACAGGTTTGACGAATGCAGCCGTTAAGGGACACTCAGAAGAAGATTTACTTTCAATTGTGACCTTCGAGTTATTGGATTTCCTCTGCACTCACAACGCGTCAACACCCGGAGAATAATGTTTGGACGTATTTCAATGTCAAATTTCTGACCTAAGAGTTGCGAGTAATGTGGATGAAGATTCGAGGGAATTAAGGTTGAATGAATTAACACCACTACACAAACTTATCAAATAAACTTCAATAATCACAAAGTTGACTCATTTCCTTCAATAGTCGAATCCAACGGTTTTTGCATACGAATACAGATTGATGGATTTGACAACGGCTGAGATGCAAATGTGCTACCTGCAATCCCCCGATATCGAGCAACAACCGTTTCTTGGTCTCAGTTGGCGAATAACTGTCACTCTGGAAACAGAGCTTTTGCGGTGTTGCATGTAGCGAACACTCACTATGACTTCCGGTGTCTACCTTTCTCAAACTACACTCATTACAACATCCACCGGGGACAAATCACCTCCATGCTGCCATCAAACATCACATCAGAGAGACCCTCTTCACGATGGAACTGACTAAATTGACACCAATATCAAATAAGAGCATATCATTCCATCCTTTATTCAGTCAGCTGAGAACAAAAACAATGTAGTCATTAAAGGCACCGAAAGAAGTTGACGAGAAGAGAAAAAGAGAAGAATGCTTACGAAGATAAACTAAACGCAGCAAAAGAGCAACACAACAATGGCAATTTCTTCGTTGGGCTCATCAAGCGTTGCAAGAGGGCTGCGATGCAAATAAACGACCACAATGTACAACTACCCCACAGTACAGTGAGTCGGAAACACGTGCAAATTGATAAGAAGGAAACGCACATCGCCTTATTATTTAAACTCAGCTGAAACGAAAAGTTTCGAGCAAAATAGTCACTACTTTCATAATGTAAACCCTTAATATGTTTACCGTTCATCTCTGTAACGTGCGCCTTCAACGAAGACGTGTACACTGTAGTACTTCTTCACTTACCCTTTACCTACAGCTGAATCTACCGAAAGGCAGTAATTTATGTCGCTCAAGGGTGCATGCTGTTTTTATAGCACGACAGCATCTCGCGAAAATGTTATAGGAAAACAAATGCGACGTGCAGAGACAAATTTTGGGGATATGGCGGATTCAAAACAACGAGAGAATGAGATAATATCAAATCGGCTTATATGCGTGACGAATGGATATGTCCATTCTGCATAATATGCGCACATGTATGGCCGTCCACCTTAACTGGTTGATGCTCCTCAATAAACATTGGAATGACAGGACAGAGCATAGAGACCAGCAAGTGAAATTTGTGGCTTCTAAATATGGATGTGGCGCGCCCAGCATCGCTAATGGTGGAAAATTTGTCAGCTGCACCTATGGAGGGAACGATGAAATTACAGCTGTCCAAAGCATTCGCCACACAACTCGCCTCACATTCCGTTCTAATCTCAATTAAAGTGGGGTTGTAATTAAATAAAAATACAGTTAAACCCAAACCAACTTCGAAATGCACAGAGTTGATGTAAAGCGTTAATGAGGTCTGTGGACAAAGCGAGCTTCACACGCAATCGAAAATTCTTTTACAAGCATCCACGTCTCTGAATAAGCCATAATGCGCACAAAGAATGCATTTTCTTCGCGCATATGCGCCATATTCACTTGCAGCCCCAAAACGTTTCACCTATTCTTGCAATAATGACGACTGCTGCAAGCTGTGTCACAATTATAATACGGATCGATATATTATATTGCAGCATTCTTGCAATGCCTTCTGCTTTGTTTTCCAAAAATCAACGGGTCGCAGGGAAATTTCTGTGAATTGCCTAAACAGAAGTTTAGAGTAAACAAAAACAAAACACTCCGCTATCAATAACACAAAACACTAACGTCCGCTACCTGATATCTGAATGCACAAATATATTTGAGTATGGAATCATATATAGGCATATATAATAACATCACAGAATACTACAACAACTTCCACAACAATCAAACTACTTAGCTACATGAATATAAGTAAGAACTCTTCGTAGTCGTCATCGAATTCGAAAACAAATACCCCCATAAATGGCGATCCTGTGTTAACTGCAGATCAACAAATTCCACAAGGAATTGGATTTAACGAAATCGATACGCGAAGAGCTGAGTGAGGCGACCAGCATAGTTCTGTGACAGCACAAAACATTGGAAGCCCTCGTCGAAAAAATTGTATATGATTGGTTCAAATCGATATTTTCAGAACAGTTAGCAAGAATACCTCACTTGCTGGATGAACAATTTAAGCAACAACGAAATGGTGTATGATGCAATCACATCCTTCAGCCACTCTAAAAACTAAACGAAAATAAAGAAAATGTGCCAAATAGAGAAACAATCACAATGCTCTGCGAAGCAACAGTCCGCAAACTATCACACTGATTGGTACTGCAATCGTGTCAAGTTGTAATATTCTCCTCTCTTCTTGAGAAGCTGTGTGTGTGTGCCTTGCTGCAACAACATTAGCGAGTAGAACTGTAACGATTGCTGCAATTTCTTGTGTCCTTACAATATTATTATCACTTCTCATATCACCTCTTATAAATTGCAAGACTGTTGCATTCTTCGTGGAAAATGATGAGAATCGGAAATGAGCAACTGAATCAGCTCGATTCTAGATTACAACTACCACTGCAGATCACTCCCACTCGAACACGACCTATAGCTGGCAGATAAAAAGACCGAAAATTTTAAATGCTTTCAACGGAAACATATGCCATTCTAAAAAGACATGCGTAACTTTGTTCTATCGATGCATTGTTGTCTCACCTCATCACCTCTAAGCTCGAACACGATCCCTTAAAAACGCACTGATTATAAAAAGCCAAAGGCCAGGACTCTCTCCACACATCAACCGGGGAGGAATAATGCCGTAAAAAAACGTCGATGAATACATAAACTTGATCAGAAAGCAATCAGACATAAGCAGAATGCTTCTGGGATTCTCGAACGATATGTTTTGAAACAAAGTAATACAACAGCAACCCGTCTCCATAGGCATCCTAAAAATTGACGCACGGGAGAGATAAAGAACCAAGATAATTCAAACACGACGAAAAGCTGAAGCTGAGGCGTCGAAAAACTGCAGAAAAAATTGCTACCGATAAAAAAAGGGATGTTTTTTGTTCGCTGATAGGCAATCGTGTCGTTGGTAATATCGATGAAATCTACCGCTATCAACGGTTATAGACGCGAAACCTTCCTGGACATCCTGCATTTTTCCTCAAACTCGAGATCGCTGGTATTTTTCGGGAATAGACATTATTGTCAGTGCTCGACATCCAATATCTGATGCCAAACTTCATGGGTCCCTGGATTTCGAAGGCGTCCGAGCGAAACTAGTGAAATAAATGTTGACATTCGAGGTGCAGGACTTCAGGGCTCTCCGTCCACTTTTCGGAATCCCGAACAAGGTTTTTTCACAGGCCAACACCGATATGCCACTATTAAACACAGTACGTAATAAACGACGATTCAAGTTTCCGCATGAATTTCTGTTCATTTCATCACCCATTATGTAACCAATACGCGCCGAATTTTGCTAGTACGCCCAATTTGAGGAAAAGAAAGAAAGTGGGAGAGAAGAAACCTCAACGACTTTTCGATCCTTGAGGACTGCAATGGTGTCAGCATTCTGAATGGTGCTCAATCGATGTGCAATTATGATCACCGTTCGTCCATGTGTGGCACGATCCAACGCTTCACGAACCTTGAAACAACACTGACTCGCAAAAATAACGCATCGAAGCTTTCCCACAATCCATTAGCATTACGACAGACAGCTTCCATGTTACGGTACTACTGTAAAATATTACGCTGCCTCGTACTTAAACAGTCGCATAATATAAACCCTCACAATTGTAGTAAATATTCCACGCAAGTTGAATGCGTCTCTACAACTTTAATTAATGGTTTCGTCCGGAAGAAATTCTGGAGGTATTTCAAAAGTGGAAAAGAAAAACGAACTAGAAAAGCAATTTCAAGTACTCGATGACAGGGTCGATTTAGTTAGAGAGGAAATTCTTTGTTAAGCATTCCTTCGATGCTACGAGACGGAATGCTTTCAACTACACAGCTACAAAACAACATGGTGTCACTCAAGTGCTATATGCTCCATCCAACATCGAACGGAATGGATAACAAGAGACTGCAACGAGAAGAAAACTCACATGGAGTGGAGTGGTGTACTTCCTGGCAAAGTATAAGACACGAAACACTTCAGAGTAGAAAACAGGAAGAAGTGCAGAGGGGATTACTGCAGAAAGAGAACTTTCTGGTGCAGCAGTGCATTCGTGTTATTAAACCCTTAAAACTACTGGGCTCCAAGCCGACTGACACTCCTTCGTGTTTTAGGGATAAAATTCCTATTGAAAAGGAGTCATAAGTTCATCTCGTCTATGGATGAACTCCTTTTCTGGCTTGAAGCATCGGAATGTACCCTGCATCCTGAACATCCTACTACGCAGATAATAACATTGGTGAACGAATTTATCATTGCGCAATGTAGCGTCGCAGGAAAATAAGGATCTTTAGCTTCAATCAATATAAATCCCTAACTGATAGTGCTGCCCGCAAGTTCAAAAATCTAACAGATTCGATTGCTGCACAACGAAGAGGGAATTATCGTCAAGGATGAGCTCTCTGAACCAATAGACACCTACTACTTTTCCAGTTTCCTACGTGCACAAAAATCCTCTACCGCCTTCCGCGTGTATTAGTGTTTGCCAACAGATCTGTGCTAATAGGATAAGGTTATTAAACAGACTACTATTTCTTGGCACGTCACCATACCGGTGTTCTTTGTTGAAATGATGCTGAATAAAGGTGGGAACATACGATATGTTCACTCTCGGCATCGAGAGCACTGGTCGCTTCATCGAGGATCAGCACAGGCGGATTCTTGAGCAATGCACGTGCAATCGCAATCCTTTGCTTCTGTCCACCACTCAACGTCACTCCTCTTTCTCCCACCAAAGTTTTATATCCGTCCGGAAATTCTTCGATGAACGTGTGTGCATTCGCCAACCGCGCCGCTTCTCGAACCTTCAATTATCATTTACAACCTTTCATCTATGAAAAAAACATGTCTCGAATTCTTGGGGCACCCTCCGAAGGAATTGTTCTAAAAAGATCGAGTCACAAGAGGGCACATGACGAACCCTCTGCAAATGAAGAGGCGTACCCTGGCCTAGTCGAATGTGTAATGAGCAATCCACATATTTTAAGTAGACGGNGGCCTAGTCGAATGTGTAATGAGCAACCCACAATTCTCCACCACATATTTTAAGTAGACGGCATCAGCCTGATAGCTAACTCAATAAGGATGACTGCTGAGTGCTCTGCAAACGAGAAAGATTCGTTCGACTAGTCGAAGTGCTGTAATTCCAATTCAGTGTATTTATTGCCGTGAGCATAAGCATAGTATTTGAACATTAAATATCTGAACAGGCTCAACGATCAGCAATCAAACTGACAGCTGAACTGATGGCTGGTCGGACGAACTGTGACTACGCATACAGTCGACTCGTGAACAGTCATATGCAAGCACAACAGTGACGGTTATCAATTAGAGGGCAACTAGCGAGATGGATTTTTCCCCAAGAAACCCTTGCTGCAACGATGCAATTCCTCAGTTATTAGTGCATTCACCACTTCCAAACGAGATGATAGGTCAATGCAGCTATCAAGACCGAACGAAGAACGCAGATAGGATGGAGGGATACGAAAAAAGTTCTGGTTTCAGAAAAGGAACAGCGATTTCTGCCCCTATTTCTCTTGAAATCACACGCGATTATGAGAAAGGAACAATTGACATTTGTGAATAAAAGAGGTGAAAAAAGTGACGTTAGGATTATTAAAGAGAGTTTAAAAATGCTAAATAATGTTGCAGCTGTTTTGCTCATAAGGAGAAAATCAAAATTACGGTTCCAATATGCCAGCCCTCTTCCGCTCACTTGCAAGAACAACTTTCAGCCAGAACAGTTCATAATACCTGCTCATCTGTTGCATCTGGTTTTCCATAGCGAATGTTCTCTTCAATCGTCGTTGCAAACAACACCGGTTCCTGCGATATCAGACCGATTACCGAACCACGAAGCCACGAAGGGTCAAGCGTCTTTATATCCTTCCCATCCAACGTTATACGACCCAGTGTCGGTTCGTAGAAGCGCTCCAGCAGCGCCGTTAATGTTGTCTTGCCTCAAGCAAACACATCATACAGAAACGGAACAAGACGTGGAATAAAAGAGAGCGACAATAATTCCGACACGAATATTTTGATTCTCTAATGAACACTATTATTAATGAAGTGGCTGTTATTTACGTGCAGTATGGGAGTATTTATTACAGCACTAGGTAGTAACCTCGAAGGTGCAGAAGCCGCAGAATAAAATATTGCAATCAGCAACAATTATAGCAGAGAAAGACTAGACTTAAAACGTTTCCTTGAAGCAAAATGCTTCGTTCAGAAAAGAATCGAGCAATCAACCCCACAGAGAGCTGCAATGATTACGACTGTTATTGAGTGGGGCAAATGCAGCTATCTTTCATGGCCTCTCCTTTTGGAGTACAAGGTAGGAGGAAGCAGGGAGGGGAGAAGAGGGGTAAGGAGAGAGGGCCACAGTGTATATGGTGTTTCTTTGCAACTCTTCAGATCCTGTGAAAATTCTGTCTCGTTAACGAATAGTGATAATAAAAACTACTAGATGTGAATCCGGCGCTGAACAAGTAAGAATCGCAAATAAAAACCTTCTCCACTAGGTCCACAAAGCGCGAGCACCTTGCCTGGTTCGACAGTCAGATGAAGACCTTCAAAAACAAGCTGAGCAGGCCGTGTCGGGTATGCAAAGGAAACGTTCTCGAATCGAATTTCTCCAAGTAAACAATGATAAGGTATTCGCTGGCCACCTTTCACAGGAATGTTCGGTATAAGGTTGACGAACTGCAATGTCTACGTAGAGGACTTAACGACCAATAAACCGCATAAAACATCACCGCAATAGCCCCTCAGCTTGCTTAACTCTTGACTTCAAGTGCCTTTGCAACGCTTATCACTATCTGGTAATGTTCGATACAAGCGCGCGAGCCAGTAAAGGCTGATCACTTAAAGCAAGAGATTTTTAAGGTGGAGCAATATATAGCGACCACTTCATAGACAGAAATTGTATTCTTTGCTCTTTTCTTCTACTAAGGCTAATGTCCACCGCTTCTGATGACGAGTGGTGAAACCATCTTGCCCATCTATCCACTTCCTGCACAGTCATGCCGTGCCAGTTCTGCTGTTCACATAATGCAGCACACCTGATGAGCACATAACATCGACAACTTCATTCGAATTCACAGATTTTCCGATGGGATGATTGGACCAAACTGAAAGTTGCCCTCCATTTGATATATGCATACCACTTCCCTCCCACTGATGTCAAGTTCAATGTGAGCGTCGAAGGCTTTAGGCTGTCGCATTATGTGCACAACAGAATTGGCAGATTAGACAGCAAATAATAGCGGTGGAGCATCTAATCGGCAAGCACAACGTCTCGAGTTTGACGCCCGTCTGCAGACACAGTTTTTACTCGCCGTCAACAACAACCGATATCATCCAAATCTCAGCAAAATTAAAAGTCAGCTACAAAATAAAGTCCATAAAACAGAATAGTCACAGAACTCGCCGAAGAAAATTTTGTTCGATCCGTCACAACATGGGAATACTTTACCACACAACGCGACAAACGCCCTTAATCGGCATTTTGGTGCTTCCAAGTGATGCTGGGAGTTGGTCCATTACCAACACTAGGAGACTGCTTTCCCGGAAAGACGAGGATGCACGTGTTACAGAAGCAGACTATGCTTTAGGACTGCGTGGATTACCTCCGGTCTCTTATCATTGGCTTCATCTAACGATTTAGTTCCCAGTGTTCTATGAATCCTCTTCTTTTTAAGCCCCTTAAAACAACGCCCACAATGTTATGAATGCAGCAGCAAAATCCTGACAAAAGCTTCTTAATTTATATCGTCTTAAAAGCTGGCAACCGTTACAGGCTCACTTATGCCTCCTTCAGACTGCATATGTTCTCATTGGACATAAACGTGACAGGACTAATTTCTTTCTAAACTTCGAATTATATATGCCAGTCACTAACTACAACACGCACCTACACTTGCGGCATGTGTCCTCTTGCAGCACAGGTAGGTTTTAAAAATTTATCTCGGACTATACGCCCTTCCTTATAACTCGGGAAACTTACAAGTCCTCTCCTGAGAGGAGCCCTCTCTTTCTCGATCATAGAAAAAACTTGAGAAACCTAAAAACTATGACGCCCCTAACCAAGGGCATGCATATTGCATACCTCTTTCACATCCCCTCATTCCATACTGCAATGAGCTCTCAACTGTTTACGACATTACTTGCACATCGAACGGCTGCAGCGATGAACACCTCTGAATGGTGGTCATTTAATCGCGCATACGAATACAAACTAGGAAAAAAAGATATTCCGCAGCTCATAACGATCAGCTGAATCCCAATACTCAAAAGCAGTGACCAAACGTTCCTGCATAGCAGTCAAGTAGTTACGGAAGGGAATATCCGAGCAGCTATAAACAAAATTCACAAGTAATATCTCATAGAGGATATGATTAGTCGGAACAAAACTAAGCATAACGTTGATTACATCCACCACAGCATTCTCACCATTTATGTTCATGAGAGGGAACCACTACAGGGATACATACATGTATATATTGAGAACCTCATGTAGAATAAGACAAATATCTTCAAGAATAATAAATGCCTGAGAATCACCTCAAACACTCTCGCAGCAGCAGTCCATCCTTTGAGCGCGTGCCCGAAAACAACGGACAATTGCGCCAGTGATCTCTGCATGGTTTGAGCAGTCACTAAGAACGACATCAACCCACCAGCGTTCAATTCCTGTGCGGATATTAGCGACGCACCGCCATAAAGAACAGCCAAAACAACGCCTGCAAACGTGATCAGTGAGTGAGCCGTGAGGGGTCAGTTGATCCCAAACTCATTACTTTCTTGAAACAATTAGAGTGAGAGTGTGCGCTGGGAATGGGCATGAAAATTGGGAACAATGCTGCCCTTAGCATTGCTGATGCATTCCACGCACAACAAATCATCACATCTAATGAGATTTTTTATATTCTTTTCAGCATCCACCTTACTCGTGCTTTAGCTCAGCTCACAATCGTGTGTAGCATGGTGATCGAAAGAGACTTCTGATGAGGACGGAGAAGGACAGAGACGACGATGACGACGATAAGTCGTCACCAACCGGTCCGACAAGGGACCAGTGGCGCACAATCAATCGACCAATGGGAAGGCAATCGCCAGGCACTGCCATCTTATTACTCAGAGCCATATGACGTAATAATAATCTATACTTAGATGAGGCCGACACAAATTCTCATAATCTACGAAACAAAGGATAGACACGCCGACAGTCAGATGTAAAGCTTGCTGATTCGCGAAAGGCTGACTTGCATAATGGAGCGCAGCATTGACTCCTTCGACTGCCGATGCGGCGAACGCGCATGAAGCGCAGTTAAAAGGTGGGAATCTCTGGCATTGTACATGACCAGCACACCAGCGGTGTTGCTGGCTGCCTAGATAAAGACGCACTAAACACTACAATAAATAGAGCTGTAGAAATGAGATTATATAAACCTGACCGATAGAGCTAAAGTTTTGCTCTCCGCATTGCGGTTGTTTGGTTCGTCAGCAGAACACGTCCGACAGATGAGCGGACAAAATAAAACATGTGCTCGCTCAACTGCAAGACTTTGACGGAGTTACATCAAAACAGCCTTCTGAGCAATGAAACTGAACCATAACGCAAGCAACCACAGTTGAGGCACACCACATATCACCATGCACAACTACTTGCTAATAAATATAACGGAAATTTTGACGGATTTGACTTTACAGAAGAGTGGAAAGAATATTGGAAAGACTGAAAGATGCCGTAACTTAACGTTTAGAAAGAAGTTCGTTGCCCCTTGGAATAGACCAATGCCGCACCCAAGCAATTCGGAAAGACGCCTCGCTTGCTGCGCCTCCCGATCGAAGAGTCTGCAAAAGAAAAGCAACTTCACAAAGAAGGTGTACATAAGCATAAACTTCATCTACGCAGTGGTAATTCGTGTGAAATGCAATGGCCAACAACCAGCTTATCCCAAGAACGGGGCTCAAATTCAATCGTGTGGCGTCATCGTGAGCGAGATAGAATCCCAAAAGTGGGGTATCCACGTTATGCATAGCCGACCTAATTGATTGCAAAGGAATGAAGGAAGCAAATATTGTCATCAGTATTATTTTACTGTTATCGTTATCACTATCATCCCTATCAGCAGTTCAAGCAAGAAAGAAGGGAAAAAAGGAGCGCGTGGAAATGACAAAATCCGTTTGCTTCAAGCAAAACTGAGAAATTTCAACGAGCTTGATGTTGGGAGTCTGACAACGACTACTCTCTCTTTCACTGCAGCGATACTCGTTCGGAATTTGAATCTTATTCTTTAAACACTATTTATATAGACATAAATTCACCACAAATCCCACGACGCCCTAGAAACTTGCCGGATTCCTGGCTGGTTGATCTAAACATCGACGAGGATATTCAGATCCCATCAGTTAAGACAGTGGTGGAAGATGGGTGGAGGCATGTAGGTAAAGTTGTCCCTTCATTGAGAACATATGCGACTCTCATAAAACTATACATCGTTTCACGCACCATCATGCACACGCAGATTACCAAAGCTCCTCTTCCCCATCCTGAATGGAAAGCTTGTAATGAAATGCAAATCTAAGCAAAGATCTCGAGGAAGTCGAGAATGTGAGGTATCTAGATTGCAAGAAACCGTAAGGTAAGCGACACAGATTTCACAAAGCTTGCATCTTTTGCTCATCTCTGCTAGTGTCGTTTTTAAAATCAATTAGTCTTTATTGCAATAGGACTGCACTAATCGATTCCAAAACAGTTATGTGTTCTCAACAAAACATGCTCGAAACTCAGTGAGCAAAAAACAGCAGAAAGCTCAAACACTGCTTACCACCAAACGACTCTAACGTCTGTCCCACTAGTGCGAACTTCGAATATACTTGGCTAGCCGCTTATTAGATTCTGTATTATACTTGGGAACTCAGTAAGAAGACACATCGAGTGTCACATTCCTCGCTGTATGAGGGCTTCGAGATTGTAGCTTATGTAAGCAGCATATCATACGATCAAACTTTTCGTGTGATAACAAGATGACAAATGAGTTCGACTTTCGAAATTGTATTTCTCCAAGTGCATCGACCGCCGAAGTGACCTTATTTCGAAAGGGGCTTCCAAGAGTGGATCTCCGATCTTACGCCTAATGAATGTATTCAAAGTGAACTATCAAAGAGTTATTAAAATGGGTTGGAGGCAAACCACAGTGTAGTTGGACTCTGTTTGCTCCATTGACACAGCGTCGTAGAATCATTCACTGAATCCATTATAATGGCATCACAAAATAAAACTCACGCAATCTCTTGCCGCTCCATCGCGAACGCACGAACGGTACGTATATTAGCAAACGCCTCGTCGGCGACAGCTGCAGCGATTGCACTCTGCGACTGTGATCTGCGACTGAGTCCACGTAGAAGGGTTCCGAACGCAGTGCCAACCAATATCACCAACGGCATCGCCGTCATCGTTATGAGCGTCATTCTGGGCGAGATTAGATACAACGAGACTATGCAGCCACCCGTCTGCAAATCACTCGCAAAAATATTGCTGCATTTCCCTAAAAATTGGGCTATCAAGTAAATATTTCAGATTTGATGACAGAGAGATTAGACCGATCGTTGGAAATTACAAAATCACATTGACGAGATGCACTTACATTTAAGTCTACTCAGAGAAATGTTATTTCTCAATGAATCTTTCCTCTGCTATAACGAAGGAGCGATGCAATCGCTGCGAAACACAACACAACACAAATTCTAGTGTGTGAGTGCTGATTAAAGAAGCTCTAACTCATTTTATTAACTTCGCAGAGTGCATAATAATGACTATCTCAATCATGCATTCAAACGATGGGATTTACTACATTGCAGGACTGTGAAAAGATTAGTGCAGTCTACGCCTCGGATTTTAGNNNCTGTGAAAAGATTAGTGCAGTCTACGCCTCGGATTTTAGGAAAATTGACGCTCATTTCGAAGAGCAATTTAGAGTGCACATTCGAATCGAATATGACGACAAACGAATCGCCTTTGAGTGTTCATAAACAAAGACACTACAAATAAAATATTCAGTGAAAAAAGTGACAAAAGACATTCGGAGGAGACGCCTCCCCCGCGCAATGAATTTAACCAAAGAAACCAAAAAAAAAAAAAAACTGCCACCCTCTGTTTCTGCTTCAAGAGAAACATCTGCACTGAAAAAGTCATTGAAAAGATTGCAACACAAACACAGCTGTACCTAGTAGACAATGCGGACAAAATATTACTGCAAACATCACAATCGCTTGCTGTGTGTATCAAACGACGGTTACCACCAACGCTGAATGGAAACACTGTGGTTGTGATTAGGCGCCCTCAACATGACATCATAAATCATCTTCGAAGACATTCTCATAACGCAGAACAATATCACATCACGACTACTTCAGCAATGTAGCAGAATATAGTTATGAGAATGTATGAAGCAACCTAACTTAGTAGAGCATGACTATTTGTTAGTGCGTTACAAAACTTTACAAGTTATTCCCAGAAAGTTATTTCGACTTTGCACAGGAAGGATAGCCGTTTCCCTTGTTTCAATCAGAAACCACAAAAAGATGGCTCGACTTTTTAAACACCAACAATATTTATGCAAAATCTTTGCAAACATTCGCTATCCATATTTATCGAAACGACTAATAAAAACAACTTAGAAATGAAACGCCATTTAGGTCTAGCAGCAATTCTATAAGAATCTGACCACCTCGGCCACCTCACATCTTCAGCACATCAGACATCGACCTCGCGGATGAAACAAGACGACAGTTGACTGCTGCCCATGGACTGCGATATAGTGTAAAAATTTGGTGTGTCGAAATTTACCAAATACCTCTTTATACCCCCCCCCCCCCCCCATCAGTGAATATGATGGAACCTGCGTGAAAGTCCTCAGACCCTGAGCGACAGCGAGTTTGAAACAACTTTTGAATACGTGCACGTCTGCACTCAGACGGGCATTCAATTCACCGGTTAGTGTCGCGTCGTAGAAGCACATATCCTGCAATTGAATCTTCAACTGAAACTGCAACGTAGACACAGAAACGCTACATAGCACACTGTGCTGCTGACTTATCAAAGAGCAAATGAAGGCTTATGTCAGAGAGGATGGCACGATAGACGCTGCTATAATTTCATTCACATACTGATGAGACCGCTCGTGTATGCTATCCATCAGAGACTCATATATATGTGTGTATGTTCCTGCCCATCCAGCAGTTTCGAACGGCAAACAACTGAAGTCACAGTCAGAGACACTGTGGACATGATGCACATCACAGAGTGGCCTTCCATACTGACATTCCAGACGAAGCAGCAAATTCGAAAAGAGAAACAAACTTTGACAGTCACACAAACATTTGCAAACTCTTTGCGAGCAGTCTGGCTGCACCTCGGGCAGATCGGACCGCAAGAAAACGAATCTTTGTGGACGATGAGGACGAATGGTCAATAAATATGAATGCCTCACTGTGCATATTAACTTCATTATTCTTGACAGGTTTAGGACACTTGCCAGCTTGGCAAGTAGGACTATTCGAGCGCACTGCGAGCCAGCTTGACCCACACAATTCTTCGTTTTTGATGATCCGACCACTCTAGGATGCTAGCCGATCTGATACAAACGCACAAAATTTTATGAATGTGCTTTATGAGCAAATTTAAATGTCAGTGGGGAAATATATGACACCAAAAACGGTTGACGATGCTTTTCATTGGAGTGTGGGATCATGTTGGATAAAAATTGGTGCGTGTAATAGATAACATCGCCTATATCAAACCTAAGGAGAAAAAAAGTCGGAAAGACAGCCTGATTTTGCGCAGCGAGGTATTTTCGCAACAGTGGGCTAAAGAACGAATATATGGCTAAAGCAATCAGATGCAGTTGATAAGCAGAGTACAGAAGGACCTGATAAAGAAGCTTTTCGAATAGCATCATACGCAGATCAACGGCCATACGTTCGCCCATCACAGATAGAAAGCTTATGTAGAAGAACGTGAGCACTGCCTGAAATGAAGTCTGCAGATTTATCAACGCTTATCAGTGGAGTGGTAAGCAACGCAGCCCAGAATCAGTATCACAGACAAGCCAGTGATCGAAAAGCTATAGTGAATAACGAAGACACACTCCTACACAAGAATGTTGCATGTATCTGTTAAGAGCACATTTACTACAACACCCCAACTTCATTTAGAAGGAGAAAAAAGGGAATTTGTTGAGAGATGGTTCAAGCCTTCGAATCAGCGACAAATATAGCTTCCACAGTGAACAGCTCGGTGCAAATTAGTGTCGGACGGTCGTCACATACCTTCAATAGATGTTAGGGTACCTCTGTGACGGAAAAACCATAGGAAACAAATCTGGCCAAGCGCACTGACCAATGCCACCCCCATAACATCAGCGGGACTGCAACACAATTCACTTTTGCAATGCTCGGCTGAGCCCATTTTCACAATTTAGATGCACTAAATTCGTCACCAAACTCAATGTGATTATCTCTTCTTCGTAGCGGCACTGTTCAACATTCAAAAAACGGAGTACTAAATCCCCATTTTAATGCCCCCGTTTCATTTGAGGATATAAAGACGGCATGCTTCTTCCATCGTTTCGATTTCAAAATTAGCGCAGAAAAAAAATGCTTTATATAACAGCCGTGTGCAGTTCGTTAAAAGTTAATAGGTGGGATCTTTCAAAAACAGCACAACTCCGAATTTGCACTTATCTTCTGTTCATCAGATTCGACAGTAAAACTGTGAAAAGAAGCGGAACCACACCCCAACTTATTAATGAGAAGCACATATGAACAACCTGAAACTATTTCTGGAGACTACTGAAAGGACACAGGATTGCATTCTGCAGCAACTTGATACGACTATGCAAAGTGAAAGTGAAAAAAACGCGAACGCGAGTTTCTCAGCGCAGTCTTCTAAAATCTTCATAAAATCGCAAAAACATCGACCTCTAGCATCGAGTTCGATTTGCTCAGTTTCATCAGTGCAATTTCCAGTTATACTGATAGCATAATGTCCTAGAATATACACATTCAGACAGAATCAATATACCACCATCTGGATATTTTCCTGAGATGGCGCCAAGCATTGAAATGTGCAATAAGCTGTTCCCGACATCAGCGGCGATATCAAGCTCATTATTAGAGTGAAGGTGGCGGAGCATGACGGGCGCTTGAATGAAGAAAAACTGTTTCTAATGTGGGTGTTACGACATTCTGTAAAATGTGATGCTGCAAGCACACCTGAGCAGCGTACGTGAACAGTAGTTTCACTCCAATGGGTCGCAAGTGACACACATCTGCCACTTCACCTCTCGATTCACACACTAGGAAGTCGGCCATCTCGTTGACCAATTCACCCAACAAGAGAGGCAGGTGTACGTTGAGGAATGCTGTCAACATCGCGCACTGCAACTGTCGTATGATAAGTAGTGAGCAGATAAAGGCATCTTGGAGTGTTATCGAGGAGGTTCTTAATGCGAAGTAGATGTATTGCGCTAACGTTGAATTGCCATGAATAAATGTTGTCATGCGACGCATCTGGCTGGTCTTACTTGTTGACAGCTGCGTGGTACGAGTTTATACAGCAATGACCGTCTTGAGGAAAGTGTGCTGTGAATAACTTACATTAACAATCTGATCCTCTAGAATGACCTCTTAGTTAGTTGCCAGACGCATCCATGATGCCCTTCGACTGCAAGCAATTGCACCCTCTGTATCCATCAATTGAGATTTACTCTTCGAATTGGAGGAGTAAGCTGTGAGTGCGAGCAACATTAAAATTGCCCTACAAAGGTCAAATGCATATGGAACATCGAATGGAATATTCGAAATAACCCAAGGTTTACTTGCAGGACATAGCGAGATAGAAGGATCTATTTTTGAGGTTCACATGGTAAATATGGGCAATTATGATGGAACACTTACATACACAATGAAACACCCCAAATGCACATAAACAACATTAAAATTCAAAAAACTCTCCCACAAACTGGATTTTGCAAACATCCGGACACTTCCACAATCCTGAACTCCTTGATCTGAACCTGTGTCTGGAAGAAAACCGGAAAGGCAGAGGTAAAAAATTATTGCTTAGTGCAGTGTTGAAATGGCATCTGTAATCGCAACGTAACCATTACTCAACCTTACCACAAGAGAATCAGTATTCTCCGAGTGAACTTTAATGCTCCAAAGAACATCTTATAACTCAGCCGCTTTGATCGATGGACAGTGAATGCACAGCTGATGGGCAATTTAAAACAGTCGAAGCCTTTTTTGGGGAGGAAAGCTGTGGACCGGGAATAATCGAACTATTTTGATGAGGTGATCGAAATGAGTATTTTAAGCTAAAACGACAAACAATTCAAAGAAACCGTAGAGATTCAACGCACCACAACGGCAGCCAAGAACCATCCGAAGTAAGGCTTCAACAAACTCCATACATCCGACAGTTTCAGGTCAGGCTCTTTGGCCTCAGGCAGATGTTGATTCAGATATTCTGTGCGTCGACTCAATTCAGTGCTTGATGAATGTTGACAGTGGCTCAGCCTGAAGCAATCAAATGAGGTACAACATGCAGCAGTACAACGCAAGTGCTTGCAAACTTATTCCACAAAATAGTTGACGTGGGAGTGAAGAAATGCTTTGAAACGAGTTCAAGCAACTCAGGCTGTAATGATGCGAGCGGCAACTTCCCAAATATTTCGCGAGATCAATTTAGCGATAATATTTTAGAGTATTTAAGCGTTCAGAACATCAGAATTGACAGTATACAAGCAGGAAATTTGCTGCACTCACTGCTGAGATCCACTAAAGATTCGGTGTGGTGTGTTACTGCTTGTGCACAAATCGTAATTAGTGTCNCACTAAAGATTCGGTGTGGTGTGTTATTGCTTGTGCACAAATCTCTTCGAAGTTGGCATTTTGGAGAAAAATGTTTAAAAATTCTGTTGCTTTTTATTCCCCATAAAATGCAACGCCTTAAGAGATAACATTGCTCCATATTGGAATACTCCTCACCTAATACCCTCACAACAAGCTTTAAACATCGTTGCAAATACATGACATTTATTACGGCATCGCTTTTTATGACGATATTCCTTTTCGAAGGTATGCACACCTTTAAGAAGCTTATCGCAACATTTTCGTGGAAATCAATGCCTGAAGTATTACACGCATTTTACATCTTTCGCGTTTCTGCAACCAGCCGGTTGTACTCTCCAATTTACCTTCATTTCACCTTTTGCGTCAAGTCACCAACCAAACATCACCGGATTAGCGTCCTGTACAGCTCAACCCCATCTATTGTTCTCTAGCTACTTCAACGAACGGCAATATGCGTCTATCATAGACTCTCTCGAAGCTGTTCCAATGTGGTGCATGCTCATATCTTCTCAGGAAGTGATCGCCAAAATATACAAAGCATATTCTGAGAGACATTTCCTTGGTTAATGGCTTGAAAACACATCAGAGATAGATGTGAGCACAGAAGTGATAGCCATCATTAAAACCTCCAAAACGTATCCCACAATGGAATCTGGCGCTGCGAGCAGCTATCATTAACAGCATGCAGACTGAAACTTTTCTGAGAAATGAGTGTTACCTGAGCAAGTGCACTGCAAAAGACAAAGATACACCGCTGAGTCGGGCTGTGCTCACAAGTGTGCGGTAACATATAGGGCGTCGTAGCCAAGACATGATCCCTAGCTTCAGGCTTTCCGTCAAAATACAACAGGCTGAATGACGAATACCACATCGTGCCGTCACAGCGACTATAGGCCTCGGTGTCAAGCAGCACCTCAGCACCACCCCCCACATTACCGCTGAAAAAATTGTGCCTTGATTATGAGGCAGTTGACTCTTCAAAACGTCGTCCGCCTAATTGCATTGGTGCGTTAGGGTGGAAATAAACATCTTCAGGTCAGAAACTCCTCACTCCATACGTCCCTTTTTCCAGTTCGATAGGCGAGAAAGTGTGCGGGAAATTCCAGAAGAATCTCCGTAAGGAGCAACTGCACAATTGTCTCCTCTTCACCAACTGTGTTATCAAGGAGAATCTGATTCAAGAAGACGTCACCCCATTTGCATCAATGGTATGAGGGGAATGCGAGTTATTGCTGACAATTCAGAACATCGAATGGGAGCACATATTTCGTTTGGTGCTGGTATGATATGAGGGTCACACAAAACGAAGGAAATCGCCTCGCAAGCGAAGAGGTCACAATGCTCTGTTGTTTTTCACGATGGTTATTGCGACCCGTGCAACAAGCAAATTTCAGTGTTGACATTGATATCCTAAAATCCACAACCGTTGTGTTGAAGGTGGAGTAGGTGGTTTAGAGGAAGCAGAAAACGACAAATAAACCTATAAAAGAAGTAAACATCACATGAATTGATAATGAAACAACAGCAATATTGCAGAATTAAATTAACAAATGCAGCAGCATTCAACCCACCTGAATCATGCCACCACCCTGCATTTTGTATCTCACTCTGGCATGCATAATACACGCCGTACTTTTAACCCCTCGCGAACGCCAGCAGCCTGCTTACTTTGTCATAATCGAGCTTCTTGCCTACCGTTGGCGGCATGTTTCATGTCTAGGATAATGTCCACAGCTGGACATCATGCTCTGGCTGCTTGAGTCTCGACCCCATTTGCGCCCCTGTCACTTACGTATTTTCTCCTTCACCAACTCGATCTCTCACACGAAAGTAAAACTGCTCAAATGTTTTGATTCTCGTTTTGATAGCTGGAAATACCTTTGCGGCAACCGGACGTCCTTTAAACGCGTTTTCTCACGTGAGACGAATGCCCATAAGAATTATGTGCTCTCTCAAATCTTCTTTCGAAACCCCATCACAATTCCGACTGTTTGTTCGGTCTATTGATTTATTGCTTGGTTCCATAGGTTTGCTGGCCACGGTCGTGAATGCAGTCTTATTTCGGAACTGCCAGCGACAGACCTGTATCGTGAGCATTCAACGTTTAAAAACTCTTTTAAAACACCACAAGTATCGCTCATCTCGAAGTGTATTGAATCACTAATGCTACACACCACAAACGAGTGGGTAAAACGAAGCTCGGGCTTTGTTGCAATTTCAGCGTACACCTTCCGTTCCCTGCGGTTCTAGCTGAAGAATCGTGAAGAAGGTGTGGGGAGTAGATCCTTTGGCGTCCATCAACTCTGCTGAAGGAGTTGTAGAATACTTCATCAGAGAGATGAGTGGTATTGTCATAGCACATGGCTAAGAGTAACGTTTGTGAGATGGATGGTTGTTGCCTTCTGCGGAGAACTTTTATAACAACCAACGAGAGGGTTCGATACATCGATTTCTTGCTTCGTCTGTCCTCACCACCTTTCACTAGGAAACCCAGCAAGTCCTGCTTTCCTGTATTAATGTGACGAAAGAAGAAACAAGTGATGAAAAGTGCGAGGGAGGATGCATAATGCTCGTTTGGCCGACCGTTTCTGTAAATTGCCCATCAATAAGAAATGTAGATATTAATCAACGGAAATGTTCGTAAGAACGCTTCATAAATGATTCGTTTTTGTTCCAACGCGACGGTGCAAATGGCAAATAAACCTTCGCGATATTGCAACATTTCTGTTGACCTCAAATCTCTACAACATCCAATTGCCTTTCAAGTTGAGCCAACAGCGCGAGAAACGACCTGATTGTGGGAGTGAAACTAGCAGACACGTATACGTATAGGCACATGCACGACCTCGTCAATAACGACTTTGGGAAGGTTATTTACAGAGGCAAATAGAAAGCAGCAAAGGTGATCGGGATGAAGTACAAACAACCGAGTTTAAATATCACATCTAAGTTGATGCCCTCGGGGGAATACGGTTGATGGATCGTTAATCGCAACTCCACCTCCTCACACTATTTTCAAGAAGCGATATAACATATTACGTTTAAAAGTTAACATAGTAAAACATGGACGCTAATTGCATATTACGTTGGCTAGAACATCGGTGCATTGAACGCTACAGACCTGCTTTTATTGCGTATTGCCGCCCTCTTCTCGAATATTGCACTCAGATATGGTCACAATGCACTGATAAAGACGCTGAAATGACTGAAAGCATGCAGAGGCGATACACAAGATCTGCTTTCGCAGGGCCTTTCCTGATTCCGTTATTCTTTCCTATCCGGAAAGATTACAGATTCTCGGCCTGAAAAGTCTGAAGTGCCGACGACTTGAATTTGATCCCCATTTGTGCTTTAAGATAGTGAATGGCTGCTGCATTATCTCGTTCCATAGCATCTTTGCATATACCCCATTCAACACACGCTCCCAATTTCATCGTTTTTAGCTACAATGTAGACTTTCGACCAAAATGGGAATATTAAGTTCAATTCCCCATCGAGTCATTCGGGAATCAAGTACCAGCTGGTATTGTGGAAGCCAGTAATCTCACTGCTTTCAAAGCAAAATTAGCCCAGTTTGACTTATCGTCCTTGTGGGGAGTAGACGGCCAGCCAGTGTGCTGTTGATATGCGTATCATCTCGGTTCGGCTTTCGGTCAGCATTACCACATTCGCGATATTTGAATGTTTTCATTTTTAAATAGCGCCATTCTCTCTACATACTATCGTACGTTTCTTAATGGTTAAATAAAGCAAGTTGAATGAATGAATAGTGAAGGTTATAGTGTTAACAGTGGAGTGCACATCGACACACTGAATGGGCTGTCACAAAGAACGTTGTTGCATCATTTGTTCCCCGTATGCATGAGTTGCAAGCCAAAACAATATGTTGAAAGTCACAGTGTTGTATTCCTAACGTTCTTCCTCCACAAAAATAAGGAATGTTTCTTGCGATGAGTCACGCGGTGTACTGTTGATAAGGTGATAGTTGCTAAAGCTCAGTAAGAGATAGATATATTCAGTATTACCACACAACCACCCACTTCTTCGGCAAATTGGTCCGTTAATAGCAACACCAATATCAATCTGCGAAGCGTTACATCACTGTCGCCCTAAGAGACCTACGTAAAGCAGCGAGTGAAACCTTCCTCCCCTCCATCGATAAGTAACAGCGTCACAGCGTTATCATTCATCACAAGGATCCCTCCTCTTGCAAGAGTCTCTACCCAAACAGTTCTAAAGTTTGGTGACAGGTTAAATACCAAAGTCGAAAGTATTTAGCACCTTTTAAAAGCTTTTCGATTACTCTTCCTATATATTCTGCAGTCGTTTATTACTTCATATATTCTCTTCTGAGAGGTTACGTCACATCAATCGATACAGTCGCAGCTGCAATATACTTTGTCGAGTGAAATCTCAGGAAATACACGGTTTTTATGTGTGCAACCTCTGGAACACTGTTATGAAATGTGTTCGGCAGAATGCCATACAACAGTAGAGCCCTACTCGTGTGCAATAAACCCCTTCGAAGATTTATCGGTATCTGAGCGTTCGAGGAGGCGTCGAGCATTTGTTTTTTGAAACGCATTTGTCAGGGGTAAGGTCACGCTTCGTGGAAACACCTTCGTGGCACAGATGAAAATGTGATCGTTACGGCTGCTAGAGTTGTGAACATCGGCTGCCATTTAGGCATGGTTACCGGTGAAGTTTTAGTCAACGGCGACTCAGTTTGCAAATGGATAGTGCACCGCATCTCTCCCTCACTTCTCACGGCGTCCAAGTCTCTTTCGTCTGTTATGAGCAGCGTCCTAAGCGAATTCGATTCGGCATTACCCCAGTGTCGAGACACAGAGGTGTGAGTGACATGTCACAGACAGCGACATAATTGCTCAAGGACAGCAGCGATTGTCACACATACAGAGTGCGTTCACCGAACTTTGCAGTGGTGATCATACGTTTTTTGGTTTGCCTGCAGCTTGTGAGTTTATTTCTTTGATGTCATTCGGAGTGGTTTAATGTTATATTTTGTTAACCAATTGTGATTAGGAGCTACGGGAATACGATTGCCGGCTGATCGAGAGATATCATTGGTGGAAAGTGAGGTGCAAAATTGAGAGAGAATACTGATGTTTTTCACTTTGCTGCAGAAATTTCAGAAAGCTTTCCTTCACTCGATCAGTCGTCATTGAGGATTGATTCTCAGCTCATTGTTGATAGTGAAGGAAAAGTCCAATTTTCGTCTGCAAACGCCCACAACATTGGCAAAAATATGCGGCCTTATCGGGTATATGTGCTGACGTAATCGAAGGCTGTCCGATATAATCGTTGCCACATCCAAAGTTGCCAGATACAGGACGGCAATTCGTAGTGTTCATGGCCCCATGAGAAGAACGAAAGATTTTTTCAAGTTTTGGGAAGGATAAACGCGTCGGGATTCCTATTTCAGAAGGTTTTCTTCCATCATGCTCTTAAAATTCACCATCAGGATGTTCAGACCTATTTGCTTAAATGAGAATGATAGTTATTCACCCGAACTTCAATCACTCTCGAACTGTAAAGAGTTATTCACAATTTCACAGTCACGTCATCAACCCCATGCCCCCTCCCTTCGTCTCTCCTCCCCTCCCACCCCCCCTCCCCCCAAACGATTCATGTTTCCCGACGTAGCCAGCAAATTCCATTTAACAGTCGTATGCAGTTCAGAATTGATTTAATTTCTGAATTTCGTCATCAGCACAAAATAAATCCATCCGAATTCATTTCCGTTGTAATACGATCATTCACGGCATCCACTTCATTGCAACTAATGAAACGTTTCGAATATTTCAGAAAGTATGTCGGACGAGGAGTACGAAGAGGAGTACGAAGGGGATGGATATGACGATGATGAAGGGGAGCCATCTGACAGCGTCTGTGTGGAAGAAGAACCTGAGGGAGAGCCTGAAGTGGAAGTAGAAGGGTCTGAGGAAGTGGAAGCTGCTGAAGAAGAGGATTATGAAGGAGAACCAGACAGCTACGTTTATGGTGATAATGAACGAAGCTATAGTTACGGTGACCCTGAAGGTGCCGTCAGCCGTTATGAGGGGGTAAAGAATTGACTATTCGAAATTTGAGGTTCAACTTATATTATACAGTTGCAATTATTTCGCTGCAACGATAGCTGAATGCGCGTTTCGGGATGCATTTTTGTGGTGTCATTGTTTGCTTGTAGTTATAAAACCTTAAGGAGAGAACTATTCCTCGTTCGTTCCCCATCACCTCACCTCCACCCTTCACCAGTTGTAAAACAATAAA